>JANHFS010008885.1:539954-554695 GCA_032467975.1 Trimeresurus albolabris
CAGATATTTTTAGCTGAAGATAGCAGGGACCAAACCTGAAGTGCACACACACACACTATCACTGATTTATACACACACACACACACACACACACACCATCACTGATTTAGTTTTGGAAGCAATCCCGGTCATCAGGTCCAGGACATAAGTGATGTTGGCCCTGAGGAAATGTACAATAAATAAGGGACAATGTTCTTCTTGTTTTCCAAACATAAATGGAATACTGTACTGGAAATTAGGACCAATCGGTATCATTTGTGCTCCTGCCTGCCAGTCTGGGGCTGAAACAATTCTATGATAATCTCACTTTGTGAGCCATGTACTTCACTTTAGACTGTATTGAAGCTTGTTCTCATTGGAAACCTTGCTTGACTTGGATGTTACTACCTTGCCTGTGAAGTTCAGCTACCAGCTGAATTATATGAACCCAGGCTGCAGAGAAGATCACACTGCTGCTTGCAGAATTTATGGCTTGCACATTTTGAGTTTCTTGGTTCAGACTGAGACACCCAGGGCACAGCAATAGAATCTTTCGATACTTTTCTGTCCTAGGGCTCATGCCAGTCTTTGCCAGCCTCAGAAGGCTACATCCCAAAGAGATCATGGAAGAAAGTTGGTGAGCAAACTCAAACGTTGCTTGCTTACACATTGCTACACTGTGCTTGAGTAAAGTCTCAAAAGAGCTGGTGCAAATTAGGTGTATTGCAAAGGGACAAAAGAGAACAATGGGGTTACCAAATGCTTACCTCCTGTATTTTGGGTAATCCATTCCCTAATTTGTGCTTTGGTCCTGTTAGGATCACTGAAGTTACTTTGCTGCACTGTGTTATTTCCCCACCATGCAGCCTGCTGAACAAATTGAGGTGAAAGCTGCATCCCAGCTTGAACAAAGAGGGTACACGCCAGGTGCACTATAATACTTTGGTTGGAATTAATTCCTTCTTTGTAGGTTGTATGCAAGATGTTCTGGACGTTCTCATCTAAGAACAAGAGATGTCCTTGTATTAATGTAGTCAAGGGGGAGAAATCATAATGATACAGTTACACCACTGAATGTGAATTGCCCCCTCCATGATCTTTAGAAGGTCATACTGTAGGAGGGAATAATAGTGGCTTGTACAGTCTTCCTCTTCTCCCTGTAGCCTTCTGACTTCCCTGCTTTTTTTGCCCCAAAGCATTGTAGCAATCCTACAAATGAAGGAGTTGAACTGGAACCAAGAGCAGATACTAAAAACATTCACTGCACAACCAATCAAGAACTGTTTTGCTAGAATTTAGATGACTCCATTAGAGAGCCAATAAATATTATTTCTGGTCTTATCTCATATTGTCCCCAGTTCATGCACAAGGGCCACATTGGATAACTGCTCTTTCAACAATCTTCCTCTGGTTCTTCGCTCTAAAGTGCACTCTCACAATTTCCCCCAGAACAAATGGGGGAGAGGTGGAGACTTTGAAACCAAATTCGTATCAGAAACTATGAACTTTTGGAAGCACTCTCAAAGCTGCTAATTAACATCAATCTTGTCATTTCTTTCTTCCTTAACAATAGGTTGAGTCAAACCATTAGAACAACAGTTAAAAGCTTGGTGTTCTTGGGGATCAAAGCAAACAGTTGTGCTAGCTGCATTTCAAAAGGAGCTGTATCTTTAAGATACTACCCTGACTATCCATTTATTTCCCTACCTCATTAGTTGCAAAGCAATTGCATTTAAAGTTATGTGGATGTACGCACATGCCAAATCTCTTTTTATTTGCGATCCTATATAATAATTCTATGTCCTCCTAGCTAGTACTCTTGGCTCTTCTGGGCGCAAGAGACCAGTGACTTTCTGCATTCTACTAAATTTAAACGATCCTCTCCAGATGTTGGAAGTTCTTGGGTAAGTTTCCCATCAAAGGTTTAAATGGCACGTTTCTATCTTTTTAATAATTTAACGAGAGTGAGGAAAAAAATCTGTACTGCAACAAAAGCAGAACGTTTAAAAAGTAACACTTTCATCCTGGCTAATTTTGAACAGACAGAAAACAAAGTCATGCCTATCAGATAAAAAATAATATATTCATAGGTTCAAAGGGCGCTCAGTTTTGCTTAATATGATTTTGGCAGTGTAGAAAAACGAATATTCTCAGATGGGCTTTATAATGACACACAGCGTTCATTAAAAACTAAGGTCTCGGAAGATTCCTTACTGTGAATGCTGTATCCCAAAGCATGCTTCAGTTGTCCAAACGTATTTCCCCGCGCTCCAAATTGCAGAAGTCCCAACGAAAAAGAAATGCTTGCTGGTGAGATGACGAGATTCGTTCCATTATGGCGTTCGGCTAACTTTTGGTAAAGAGTGAGGGCAAACTCTGTTTCCAGGTTTTTCAGATCATTACGGTTCTCACAGCTTCCAGTATTCAAAACACAAAATAACAGAAGAAAGGAAGCGATGGAAAGAGACAGCATGAAGGCAGAAGGCTGGACTACTAAGGTAGCCTTTCCTGCAACGAGCAATAGGAATAGTCCATTTCAGAAATAACGACAACTGGACTACATTTTAATGTAAGGTTTAGAATAGCAAAATTCCTCATGTACCTGTTAGGGGAACTACCTGTATGAGAGAGGTGTTACAGACCAGGTGGGCGCTCTCACCATACACATTGGCAAGATAATAACTGTGGATTTATTTGGTGATTTGAGTCCTTGCATGGGCTGCATTTTTTCTTTTCCTTCCTCATCCCCTTTTCGCTTATCATAATTTTTAAAAACTCGCAGGGGCTGTCTCATTTACACTAATCTATAAATCTGTCTGAAAGACTTTAAGTGAAAGAATTGAACATATTTATTAATAATTACCATTTAGAAAAGAAATGAAAGGTGATATCATGACTAGTCCTTGGTAAAGCCCGTGATAAAATAGACCAGCCTCTACAATGTATAAAAATTTATAATAAAGAAAACGCAAATAAGACCTTTTTTTTAGCCACAGAATGTTGCAGGATAGCTCAAATATTAATGTATATTATTATTAAATCTTTTAGGCTGAAAGCAAAGCATGCTATGGAATTCTATGATTCTATGATACAAAACTCCTACGGTTTACTTACTGTCAGCTAGAGTTGAGTGTGTCCTTCTGTCGTGCTTAAGTTAGACCTATGCCCGTTGTAGGTCTAACCTCTTCCACAATATATAACCAGGTGGGGTCTTATGACTAAGATCCCTGCTGCAAAAGACTACCCAATGACTGTGGACTCTGCTGGCGATGTCTGTACCACTCCGACCAAATTCCTGTAGGCTCTGTAGGGAGCCAGGCAAAGAGGTACAGCAAATCCCAGAGAGGTACTGAGGGAGCCAACAAGCACCATTCAGGAGACGTGTGACCTGCTTCAGCTCAGAAAGGTATCACCTGCCAGCATCACTTCCATCCCTCCCCCAAATTTTACACATTCCACAGATTTGCTAATGGGAGCAGAAAGGGTGGCAGGTGTGTACCAGGCACAGTGTTGATCTTAATCCAGACAGTGTGAGGGATTAAGGAGGAGAAGAAGAAGGCCTGACCATGCTGGACAAAATTAATTTCATGATTCCTTACTCCATCCAAACCTTTTATCATACCAATTCCTTACTCCATCCAAACCTTTTATCATACCCTGAAAAGAGATCAGTTTGATTGGGTGTTTCTTCTGCTGTTCTTTAATTACAACTCTCTTTAAGAAGAAAGAAAGAAAGAAAGAAAGAAAGAAAGAAAGAAAGAAAGAAACAAAGAAACAAAGAAAGAAAGAACTTGAAAAAATATGTACAGTAAGTGAACTGTATAAAAGGATGAAAACAATTGTGGATAGCTGACATCAAGGTGTTCCAGTACACTGACAGGTTTGGAGAACAGTAGTGCAGAGAAGAACTGGAAGAATGAAGGGACTCAATTCTTTTTTTCCTCTACCAACTTTTAAGAAATGTCCCATGGCTTTGTCTGAAGTCAAATAATGTAGTAATTTTGTTCTAACTATACCATTTCAAAATTTAGTCGCTTTTTTGGGGGGAAAAAACCACCACAAAACTCATTACTGTTCAGATGGAAATCAAATACCCAAATCTGTGCATTAGCTATAAGGAAGTAAAAAGATGCAGTTCAGAAAGTCTAATGAACTGAGTCAGCCTTTCCCGACATAGTGCCCAGAATTCTTGTGATTCTAAAGCAGCAAGAATCAGTAAACAGATTCTTTGACTTTTTGGAAATCAGTGGCAAAGGAAGTGAACACAAATTTGGACCTGAAAGACTTTAAAAAGCCGGTCTTCTTGTGAGTAGGGAACAGGCCTACCTCTGTTCCATTTTTCTAAGCATCTTGTGATCTTGTTTTGTTTTCATTGTTTTGAGTTGTTGTGTTTTTTTCTCTTTTCTTTTGCAGTTTGTAAAAAAAAGTGCAAATGAGACAAATCGAAACACTTTCTTAGAAAAAAAAATCACAAAACAAAATCAATCAAATTTAGATGGTCATGTTTTATATTTCTGTCTGAAATATATAGTATTTGTATGTATTGATGTAAATTATAATGGGGAAAATGGTCAAAATGTTAGTAAAACAGTACTTAGCGAAACACCTTTTCAAGATATTTTTCCTCTGATGCTATTCTCCATAATTTGCCATTGACTAAAAAGAAACAATTTTTTTTCACTTCCAAAGTTTCTCTAAAAGTAGAGCCGATGATTCCTGGGAATGAAGAGCCTGCAAATAGACTCCCCTCATTGTAATTCCTTTCCAAACAAGGAAAGTTTGGTGACTTGACTTAAGGATGACTTGATATCACCCACAAGTGGTCCAGACAGTTGCTCCTAAACCCAATGGATTTAGGGCTCTGGGAGACAAAAAAAATAGTCATCCTGCTAAAATCATGGTCTCTGCCTTTAAGGACATTAGGTTCACATGCTTCCTTTTCTAGTTACTTTTGGAAATTGCTTGTTAACTGCTTTTTAACTATTAGAAGACTTTGGATCAACAAGTCTGAAAACATTGGGTGAGTTTAATTCAATTTTTAGCAAAAGTTTTAATTTTTTTAAGATATATATTAATAAACAGCAAAAGAGTAATTGGAATTTTGATTTTGGAAAGTTAAAAATGGATTAAGATGATTTGAAATAAGAGTTTGGAATTAATTATAAGAATCCTTCCTATGGGAAAAGTTTTGAACTGAAGAAATATGATAGGATGAGACTTTGAAAGTTGAGACTTTGACACTAGAGGGAACAGAAGAAACCTAAAAAGTATAATTGAAGCAGAACCTTTAAACATTTACTAATATAGAATGACTCAAAATACTGAGTCATTTTTTAATGGTGGACTGAGAAGTTAAGAGTGTCTGTTTCTATAATTAGGCTGTGTTTAAAATGTTATGGGAAAGAAACAAATTTTACCTGATGAACCTGAGATTAATCTTAAAGTGGATTTATAAATGACAGGCTACAGGAATGATATCTCAAAAAAGATGCTATCCTGAACATTCAAAAGAAACCAGCTGATGTTTAACAATTAAAAACGATATAGAAATAAGAATTTTCCTTATTTCCTGATAATTTTCCTATACTGGATTTCAAAGAGTGTTGTTAAAACTTTGAAGAATTTTATGAGATGGGACAAAGAAAAAAAATAAAAAGAAATCAAGTTCCAGGACAGTATTTGAAGGGACTAACGATCAAGATAGCTAAAAGTAAGAATATAAAGTTGGCTTACTTGGTTAAGGTTAAAATAGATACATTGTTATCTCTAGTAACTTTTAATAGACTTTTGCTGATCAGGACTAAAATGATGAGGCTTTAAGGATTGGTTTATAGATAAGAGAATGGAAATGGGCAGGAAAGTTCATTTGTTTTATTTTAAGAGAAGTGATAAATTACTAAAATTGTTTATACTTGTGATGAATAGGGAAGTCATTTCCTTATACGTACATTTCCTTTCTTTAGTATATTTTTTATTTTCTATTTTTTTTTCTTTTTTAAATGTTGTGCACCTATTTCTATTCTTTTTTTATAGTTTTCTATTGGTTTTTATCTTTGCACTTGTAATTTTCAATTAAATTAATATTAAAAATCTCTACAATTTCCTTTTTTGTTGTTGTAGCTCTTAATAATCTTACAGATGTGATATAATCTTAAATTGTTACCCAACATTGGTCTCATTGTATGCCTTCCCAAAAACAGAAATGCAAGCTGGACTACAGTAGTCAGTAACAATATCAATAGACTCATTGATCTGAAAGGGATTTTAGAAGTAATCTACTCCAATCTTTTGCTCTGCAGGAGCCATAGAGCATCTCTGACAGATGATTATCTAGCTTTTATCTGAAGTATCGTACTTCAGTGAAGGAGAAATCACCACTTCACATGGCAGCCTACACTACTGGCTGGCAGTCAGGAAGTTGCTTCTGATGCCTTACCTGTTTCCCTATACTAGTATGCCCTTTGTACTATCTGAAAACTAGGCTACAGGATGAATGTGCCAGATGATTCCAGATCAGAAAGTGGAAGTGCCCAGTGACAGACAACCAACTCATGCACTGAAGGTGAGTGTTATGACAGCAGTTTGTGGGCACAGTCACTTCCCATTTAAAATTAAAGCATTTTCCCCTGAAATGTGAGAGCAATATTCTATTAAAAAGTTATAATTTTAATTCAAGCTTCACTTGAATGGAATGGAATGGAGCTTCTGTCCAAGCTCCTTCTTAATTTTTGGAGTAGAGTACAGCTTCCATCAAAAACCAAATGTTCCCAATACTCCTTGAAAAGTTGCATGCCCAAAGGAATCCATGCAACTGAGATTACAATTGTCCTGTAATTTCTTAGATTTATATGCCACTTTCTTCCAGGAGCCTCAGCTATCTTGATAAATAGATTTGTCTGAGACATTATGATTGGTCTGAAATCACCCATTGAGCATTAAGGACTGAATGAGCCTTGTATTAGGTGTTTTTTTCCTAATCCCTTTTTAATACATTACACCCAGAGACTAGTCATCCTTCGGTCTAATTCTGAGCTCACCAAACAGAAAATTCTTCAGGAGCAGCCTGGCTCTGGCACAGCTATACCACAAAGTTATAATTAGCAATGATTGTTCTGCATAGCTAGAGTGATTAAGTTCAGTGGTACCGAATGACTTCACAATTGCCCCTTAATTCTTTTGCTTACACAAAGGTCATCCATCTCTAGTAGCTTTTAACATTATGCAAGGAGACATTTAAAGTACTTAGTACTTTCTGACCCCTAACGCCCTATTTGCACACAGAGAGGCAGTCAGCTTGAATTAATCCTGTTCTAATTAAAGCACAGGCTTCTGATGTCTGCTCACTGTAGCACAGAGAACCACCAGGTACACAGAGGTAAATTGAGCTGGATTAATTGTGGATGTGTGTGAATCCCAGTGAGAAGTCAGCTTTCGTGAATTTCTGGGGCAATTGGTCCAACATGGAATTTGTATGCAACCAGAGTCTTAGATAACTATGGAATGCCTGTCTACAGGCCTAAATCATCTGGGATTTATTTATACAAAGCAAAGAACAATAGTACTCAAAACCTATGGGTTGCTAATCTGACAGCTTTATAATAAAACCGCAGTTGAACCAATGTTAGTTTCTGAACTTCCAACATTCAAAGTGAAAAAAAGTAAAATATTCAAACTAATAATTTGGAATTTAAAAAAAACACTAAACCACACAACTAAGATCTTACATCTCCTTCTAAGCAAATGTATTAATAATGGATGTGTCATGTAAATCAAACCTTTGCTAAAACTTCTTTAAAACACCACAAGATGGCACCAGCTGTGCTTTCAGAACAGTTAGAACTCAAAGCAGAGGAAGTCAGAATTTTCCCACACATAGTATGCACCAATTTTAAGCAACACATGGAGATGCCAAGTAGAAATTATGTTGCTTTTGATCTTCCAGCAACAGCCTCAACAGTAAAGCAGTTTATGATACTGTATGGTGGTGTAATATTGTATATATTTCTGAATAGATCAGTGTTTCTCAAATTTGATAACTTTAAGATATATGGACTTAACACACAAGATTCCCCAGGCAGCATGCTGGCTAGGGAATTCTGGGAGCTGAAGTCCACACATCTTAAAATGGTTAAGTTTGAGGAACAGTGGGACAGATTTTTGATAAACAATCCTGCAGGTTATCACCTCTTTCACCCTACTCTTCTCTTCTTTGCCGGCATCCTCTAGGCTGCTGTTCAGATGGGTTTTGGAGGCAGAAGATGATGGAAGGATGAGTACCACATCTTTCCACTGTTGAGATAGGTCCAGGCTGTTGGGGATGAGTCTGTGCTGTCTACATCTCAAACTGAAGCACTCCACACACATTTGCACTACTCAGGTGACCCTGAGGACACAGATAAACTTCCAAATGGCCTCAAAGACTCTCTAAAACAGGGGTGTCAAACTGCTGGCCCGTGGGCTGGTTGCATCATATGGAGGCCGCGCCCACCCCAGCTCTGACAATGCAAAAAAAGGCATGATACATTGCAACATGTCACGTGACGTGGCGAATTTGACACCCATGCTCTAAAAGAATGCAAATGACCAGCTGTCTGCAAGGAATATAAATCCTTCCATTCCCTATCATCCAGTCAGAGCTGAAGAAGTTTCTTGGGTGAGAAGCAAAATGTTTTCAAAGAAAAAACAAGAAAGTCCAGTTGCCTTCTGAAAAAGCACTTTTGGGACAACCATGACCTGGATGACTGAGAATCTCCATAGACATTAATTCTATCAAGTATCAGCCTATAGTCATCAACAATAATCAGCTTAGATTATTAGATGTGTTTGGAACTCGATTTTATTTGAAGGCCAGTCTTCCATGCTCAGTGTAATGGATCTTAGCCTGCTTTATTCTCAACACTCGCGTGTGTTATCAGATAGCAGTAACCATGCTTCGGTTGCCATAGCAGAGAAAACAAAATCCCTTCTATCTGCCAGCTTCTGCAGGATATTTATCTACTATTGATTAGAAATGCAGAGGATGCTGGTGTGTTAGCATCTTTTATGTAGCCTTCTGACATATTCAGAAGTGCTAAATATTTTTCATTATCTTTGCAACTTTTTTTTAAAAAAAACCTATTATTCTTTACAAGACTATTTCAGCACCATGGTCAGCACGAGGAAGCAAATAAGAGCTACTGCAACCTTTAGGAGGTGAACCCATGTGCAGACATGATAAAGATAAGACTGCGTTTCTTCATCTTTGGCAAAGTTTGGAAAAGAAATGAAGAGATGGGCCAAAAGAAGCCTGAAGCCGGAGAAAGCCTGATCCCATTCATAATCAACACATGCAACCTTTTTCTGTATTGGCAAGAAATGTCCATTAGAAGACAATCTGGAATGAGATTAAATGTTAGATGGAATAGTTGAAGAAGGAACTACGCTATGTTCAGGAAAATACACTCCATATTTAATCCCAACTCCAGCAGGAGTAGTTTATCTGATGGGATCCCAGCTTGTGATGGTTCTGCGGTTCGTTTGCTCCGTAGCACCTCTATGTACACTCTCAGAGATGAGGATCATACATTCACTGAACCTCTGAAAAAAAGCAAAAGTACCACCAGCCTTAATTCAGTTGCCTGCCTTCAGCTGAAAGAAGAAAAGGTATGGATGTACTCAAAGACACAAGACTGTTTGCAGTACTTACAAGATTTGTTAGCTCTGAGGAAAAAATATGTCGAGGGTATCAAGGATTTGAAAGCTTTGGGCAGAGTGCCTGGAATTTCCCCTTTGCCTACAAAATCTCCAGCAACAACAACAAAAATCCAAGCCCCTCCTCCTCCCAAACAGACTTCTAAGGTAGGATATGTTTACTCCCATTTTCATAAGAGGATGTGTTGTAACCACTGTCTTTGGAGAATTGAAATAAGAATGAAATAAAATTGCATGAGAGGATGTGAAGAGATGAACTATGAGTGTGGGAATGTGTTGAGTTTATGTTTTGTAATATAGTAATCTATAGAGTCGGATTCTATATAGTCAGTTATACTCACACAGCCTGTTCAGATACGGTATTCAGAGCAAGGACATTTACTTTTCAGGCTTTGTGCATTCTCACCAACCATAAACAAGCTTAAAAGCTACCACCAATTGGGATAGAATTGCTTCTCACACCAGAAAAATAAAGCAATTAAAACACACACACATACACACAAACTATGAGCAGTTTGAAAACGAAGACCTCCTACTGGCTAAAGCCATGACTGGAGGGTTCTAATTTCAAGAAACTGAAGCTCAAGCTTCAACCTTTGGGAAGGGACAAGAGGATTTTGTTTCCTTTCGACAAATGTTTATGTCATTGTCTTTTAATAAACAGAGGGTTGACACTTTTTCTGCAAACATTTGTCTTCTATGCATTAAGCCACATGTCTATTTATGTCCATGATAATTGCTCACCAAAATTACTCAGATTCCACTTCAAAATAAATAAATAATGTAAATAAATGTTTTGTTTGGTAGCCCACAGCTTTTGTTATGCTAATATGAATGACAATTTAAAGTGCTAGCAAAAGTGGGGGGATGTATCACCCTGAAGATGTTACTGGTCATTCAGCAATTCTGTCCATACCTGTATTACAACTTTACCAGCATCCATTCCCTGTAACAGAAATGCTAAGATTTTAATTTCTGGCAATAAGGGAGATACCTTGATATCAAGTGACATTAGAATTCCTTAAAGACTCCAAATGGTTCAAGTGAGAGAGCTAATGAATAGAGTTTTTGTGACACAGAATAAAAAAAGACTTAGGAATAGGCAATCTATTTCCCCCCCCCCCATATATTCTGAAGAATAGCTTTCTTCATTTCTTGTTTTGTTAACTGTGGCTCATGGAGTAGAATTTCAAAATATATGAAGGCCTACTTCAGTAAAAGGAAAGCCAAGATTCAACATTATTTTGGTCAAATTTGGCTTCCTGGAGTTTCTTCTGAATGTTTTTAGTGAACTGTTTTTTCTCATTTGCTTGCTTTTTCCTGCTTGTTATAAGTTGAGATCGGCCTTAATCCAAAAGAATCATAAGGCCAATAATGATTGCACCAAGATTAGTTCTATGTTATTATTTGGAACACACACACACACACCCACACACCCCTGAAAAATGACTTTTTTGCATATCTACCTATATATGCACACACCCAGAGCCATACTATGCTAAAAATAATCCACATATATTTTAAAAAACAGCATAATAGATGATAAGGTAAGATAAGATAAGATAAGATAAGATAAGATAAGGCAAGGCAAGGCAAGGCAAGGCAAGGCAAGGCAAGGCAAGGCAAAGCAGGACAGGACAAGACAAGATAAGACAAGACAAGACAAGACAAGACAAGACAAGATAACCTTTATTGTCATTTTTTTACTGTGGGCACGACACACATCAAAAATGAAATTTAGTTGCCCACTCTCAAAGTGAAACATATACATGACACACACCTAATCATACTATATACAACATATGTATAGACCCATACCCCTACATATACATTTAAATGGAACCCAAGATAAATTAGCAAAAAAAGATTCTTAGCATCTTATTGGTTTGTTTTCTGAATGTCTACATTTTGTATCCTTGAAAGTTGGAGGGGGGGGAGGTTGCAATTATAAGGTTTGTTTATTCTAATTAAACATTCTCACAACATCCTATTCAACAGATCTCAGTGGACGGAAAAGGCTCACAACTCAGTTCAGATGTAACTGAAGCAATCGCTTATTTTGACTCAATTATTGCAAAACTGGAGGCAGAGAGACATCACAAAGTTGTGAGGGATCATCCACATGTTGATGTAGATTTTGATAGTAAGTAAATATATCTATATGTCAATAGTATTAATAATATTTGCATAAGTGCAAAATAGCATCCATCAGATTTGAATTTCCAAAGTGTTAAATGACCATAATAGTTCTCACCCACTGATATGCTTGCCTGTTACATTTTGTACTAGCAACAGTTTTTGGGGGTTGTCTTCAGGGGCAACCTGAGATAGCTTATAATGTGTAGTGATGAGAATGCTATCAGGGTTATTCAGACCAGAAAAGGCCTCAGCTGGTACATCATCCTAAATTCATTTAAAACACAATACATAATTGTGAGAGCAAATAATAGATACATCAAAGTTTCCCCAAAAGGTAGTATATTTATATTTTTGCTGGACAATATTCCATCTCCGCTGTTCTTCCAAAGAAAGACATTCAGGAATGGGTTTCCCATATTTTTGCTTGGAAGGTTGATGGATAATAGACTGATTGACCTAATAAACAATTAGTATGACATGTCTGTTACCTGTTGATTTTGTAGTATTTGGCTAGCTATTTTTGGAATACTGCATCTCCTCCTCCTCCTCCTCCTACTCCTCCTCCTACTCCTCCTCCTCCTCCTCCTCCTCCTCCCTGCAACCCAGATTCTTAATTTTTGAATGCATAAGGAATTTTAGAATATCTTTCTGTATCCATTTAAATGCATAAAGGAGAATAATTAAATGGGTGCTGTCCCATCCCAGCACTTTAATGCTGAGCAAAGGCAGACTATTCCACTTGGAATAACCCATTAAAAACCATTATTGTCTATCCAAGGTCTAGGCCTGCCTGTGTGATCCTTTGTTTTTTTCAGTCCACAGGGCTTCAGATTTATTTATCTGTGGCTTCTGTCACTTCATCCTCATAAATCCACTTTATGAGTTGTCCCCCAACTAATTTCCCCTTATTCATAATATCAGACATAGTATTGGTCCTGTATACTATATGTTTGTTACGTACCAGTTTAAATAATTAGTTAAAATCTTTGATAGCAATCATTATTAGCAGCAAAAATTATCTGTGTGGA
Organism: Trimeresurus albolabris; assembly: GCA_032467975.1. NCBI lineage: Eukaryota > Metazoa > Chordata > Lepidosauria > Squamata > Viperidae > Trimeresurus > Trimeresurus albolabris. The sequence continues at coordinate 552,791 of JANHFS010008885.1, forward strand.
CTTAGCTAGAAGTTGAACTAGAAATTAATAGTGAAAATATTTATATCATGTGACTAGATTATATAAACTCCCCAGAAAATAGTTTTATAAAGTACCTACAATACTATGGATTTGGAAGCTGCAAATGGTTTAAAGGTGGAAATGGGGTTATTTTCCCCCTCACTGAGGTTTGGCATACTCATTTCTACTCTTAATTTGACATCTTAACAAACAGTCATTCAGTCATATTAACACTAAATTTCAGTGACCCAAATTTGGACTGCTTTGGGGGACCTAGAGCAATGGTGGCAAACCTATGGCACGAGTGCCAGAGGCGACACGCAGAACCCTCTCTGTGAGCACATGTGCTGTCGCCCCAGCCCTACCTCTCCCTGAAGCCCCCTCCTCACCAGCAGCCCCCTGGAGGAGAGTTGCCCCCAGGTGCAGCCTGCGCGGAGCAGTGCAGCCAAGGACATGGCAGCCGGGCAGCAGGGACAAGACTCTGTCCTCACACTCCGTCATGTACAGATGATGCTGTGGGGTGCAGCTGGAGGGCGTGGCCACCATGGTGCTGCAGGGCTGCCTGGGCGATCTGCGGTGGGCCGTGGAGGCGGTAGATGGCCCTGTGGATGGGCGGGGTAGGGGGGCATTTTTGGTCACTTGGTGTCTAAAAGGTTCGCCATCACTGACCTAGACCATAGTGAGGGAGTTGGATCCTGACCTAGTTAGCCTATCCCTAGTTCAGAAAAATGAAAAGCAGTTTTCTCTTGAGTCAGACCTTTGATCCTTCTAGCCATGTTTTATTAGCAGCAGGTTTCTTAAATCTCTTTCCAAGAAATACTGGAGACTGAACTTGGAGCCTTCTTTGTGCAGAACCTAAGCAGTACCTACCTGTTCTGTTGTAAAGATACATTTATACTAAGTCTGGTTCCATGTTTCAGTTGTTTCTAGTTCAAGAGAACATAGCCTGCATTCCAACTGGATCCTTCGTGCCCCTCGGATATATTCCCAAGACACCAGCCAAGTAGAAGCGATCACAAGCCAATCCAAAGGAAAAAGCCAAGGAAGAACATTCAGTTCCAGAAAGAAACTGCAAAGATATCCAATGTATCTACCTAAAGCTGTGGAGGGAGCATTTAACACAATGAAATTTAAACCCAAAATGGGCCTCAAAGAACAGCACTGACGTGGAAATCCTTACCGTGTTTAGGCAGACCGAGAGTTTTTCTTCAGAAGCAGGTGGTTGGGATATTTTTATGCAATAAGTTAGCAATTGCAACTATTTGATGTATACAGCTGACCAGACTTGACTTTACATTCTGCCTAACATTAGGATCACTTTGTAGTTATGTGGACACAACACACTTAACTAAAGCCTTGTCAATGTATTTAAGCAAGTTGGTAAGCTTAGCTAGGTTAAAGCTGATGGCACAGCATGTTGTTCAATCTGTTTGATTAGTTTATAATTTGGTGTATTGTGTGAACCCAGAAAATATGTTCATTCAGTGACTAGGTAAGCTGCAACATTGTGTACACTGAAAATTACCTCAGTCAGTCCTTCCTCCCTCCCCACAGCATATCTAATGTTGATTATCCATACCATATAGAAAATGGTAGCATGAATGCCATGATCACCTGGGGATGTTTTCTGTTATTCTGTGAAAGGTTAGATCAGTGATGGCGAACCTTTTAGAGACCGAGTGCCCAAACTGCAACCCAAAACCCACTTATGTGTCGTAGAGTGTCGGGTGGGTGTGGCCCATTGGCTGGGCGTGGCCCATTGGGTGGGAGTGGTCCATTGGGTGGGCATGGCTGTGGTAGTAATGGTAGACTGGATGGGACTAAAAAGTTCAATCAATTCCAACTTTGCAAGATCTTTTTTTTTCCTGCAAGAAGTTGAAATTGACTGATTGATTGAACCTTTTT
>JANHFS010008885.1:554795-564994 GCA_032467975.1 Trimeresurus albolabris
GTTTTTCTTTGAAGACGTTTCGCTTCTCATCCAAGAAGCTTCTTCAGCTCTGACTGGATGGTGGGGAATGGAAGGATATTATAGTCCTTGTAGATATTTACATTCTTTTAGAGAATCATTGAAGCCATTTGGAGGTTTACCTGTGTCCCCAGGGTCACCTGAGTAGTGCAAATGTCTGTAGAGCCTTTTTGGCTGCAGGATGTTTTCTGCCCTGTGTTTCTTCACTGTTGAAGACAGGTGCAGGCTGTTGGGGATGAGTCTGTGTTGTCTGCATCTCATACTGAAGCACAAATGGTTCCTGTAGTCTGCAATGTTTACTGGAAATCTGGTTATTAAGAAATGTTCTGTGATTTCTGTGCTGAACTATCGTAACAAGAACGGCAAAGCTAAACAAGTAAACATATTTTGATTTCAAAATATGCGTCAATACTCGTGGGAATTCGATTCACTCAGTTTCCCCAACCATGGCCATTCAAAGTCTCTACTGAAATTTAACAGACAGAAGTCAACACAGCCTTCCCTATGGACCCTCCTCTCTACGTTCACCCAATATTTAAATACTGGGTCCTCAAGCTTTTATAAGGAGTAAGTCACCTACACCAAGAAGAACAGTCCTGCCTAGTGTGACATAACAGTGCCATGGTAAGTTATCTTTCCAAGTCTTCTCTTTGGGTAATGTCACATGGCTGCAAGGATAGCAGGATAATTTATAAAATTAAGTAATTGGGTGGGGGAATGGCCAGAAAGAAGCTCCTTCTCACATAATATTAGTACTCCACATAAAATAACACAGCTTGGTGGAATGTATGCATATGCAATGTTATGTTTATACAGGACATTCATGAGAATTTCTCTGCCCCCCCCCCCTCTCTCTCTCTCTCTCTCTAGTATGGGTTTATTAACTCCTGCCTGAAGTCCCTCCTGGTAGAGAAATTTGGTGAAGAAACATGGGAAAAGCTCAAGTAAATATTTATATCCCCCACAGCATTATTACTAGTAAAGCAAGAACATGGAACCAAGGAGATACCTGTATTCCAGAGGATGGGTTGGGTACATTCAGGACAAGAGTCTGTGCTTCAGGTTAAGAGCAGGATATAATCCACATTCATTTCTGCCATAACCCATTTATTATGTACAGTGCTTTTTTTCTAAAAAAAAAAAAAAAGGTGCCGGAACTCACACATGTCATACAACCCGCCTTGCCTACCCTACAAGGTTCCATCCAAAAAAGGTGTTGGAACTCCGTACTGGGCGTTCTATGAGGAAAAAAAGCCCTGATTATGTATTGCTACAAGTCTCTTTGATGTTAATGTATAAGCTGACTTTGTCAAAACGTAGCAAGCCATAACATTGCTTTTGGCTAAGGGGTTTAACTTTAAAAAAGAATGGCTTTCAGACATCTCTACCCAGTTAATTGAGTAAACTATTTGGAGTCAATGGAATCTCGCACTCTAAATATCTATAAAATGTTTTGCTTTAGCCAAATAGGACAAACCAGGTGGCAAATTGTGTTCCATATTCATTTTATATTAGATCTTTTCTTTGGTATTGTCACAGAGCCCAGGTTGGAACTGAAGACACTTTTATGACATATACGGTGTATGATGATTCTTTGACTGTGAAGTTGGTACAAGAAGCCTGCAACATGCTAAGTACTGAGATAATTACAAGATTTAATTTACTGTTTGCCAAAAGATAGTGTTATTCCCACTTATGGATGTAATAGGAAGAATTCTGAAGCTATCATCATTTTAAGGCTGTGTAATGTTAAGCAACGCTGTAGTCAGTGATCCCAGATAAATTTATACTTATCTACTCTTGCACATCTCCCTACAATTATCTCTTAAAACTGTAATAACGATTGAATTAGAATTAAAGTATTTTAACTCTGCTTTATTTTGTATTTTAACACATTTGTAATCATTTGTCTAACAGCTCTAACAACCTAGAAAATTAATTTTGTGTCTTTTAGATTTCACGTAAGCCTTATTTTATTTCTGTAGTTTAATTCATTTTATTCTAATTACCTTATATAATTGCATATAGCTCTGGTCATTGACTATAACAAAGATATTTATTTCCTTTCTTACAGGTTTTAGTAATTATTTTCATTTAAAAAAAATCCTTTTTCATTTTATATTTTAACTACATTTTAAAATATTTTCTCTTCTGTTTAATTTGATTCATTTTGAGTTGAATTTTTTCCTACACTATGTTTCTGTTCCGTCGTGGCATCGTTTTAAACCTCAAGAGTCCTGCAATTCAGTCCTTTGTTTCCACAAAATTAATTGTCTGAGTTCAATACTATTAAACAAATTAATTTAAAGGAGCTTAAATGATTGCAGTCTGTGCTGCTCTCATATTACACTAAATTGTAATGTGGTTTCTTCCTTTTCATATTAGTAACATATAGGAAAAGGACTAGCAGATAAACTATGATTGTTTTCAAGTACTATCTTGCAATTTGAAACTATGGGTTGCACTTGGTTTAGTGATTGCAATATTTGTTTGTTATGTCGATTAACACATGAAAAGTTCCTGGATTATTATTTTTTTTGTTTTGTGCCCAGCTTTGCCATCTCAATTGTCTTAATAGAGCTGTCTACCAGGTTATGTGAAGTTTCAATGCCACTATTAAATTCAAAGATGATTTTATCAAATTGAATCTCTGAAATAATTCCAAGAATCAGTGAACATTGTGCACATATGCACATATATTTTGCTGAACAGATAGACTTTTTACATTATGTGACTTCTCTCTTTGAATCAAGTTAACAGTTGCTGGAGATTTTAACTCAGTTTGGATCCATTATCAGACTAGATGCTGGCACAGGAATTCTGGGAGTTGAAGTCCACAAGTCATAAAAGAGCCAAGAATAATAAGGCTTAAAAAAGAAAAGTCCTTAGTCACCTCTTAAGAGCCCTCAAATCAAATTGTAAATGTGAATCTATTCTTAGGCTGATCAGGCACTAGTGTTGCAGATTTTATTCCTGGATGGAGGAACTGAATGAAGTCTTGAAGTTGTGGTACCACCAAGGAAGGTATCATGGAAAGAGAAAGCAAAGCAGGTTCATGAGAAAAGGCACATACTTTCTGCTGTGCCATTATATACATGCCATTATTCTAGAATCTGCTTTTTTTTTAACCCCATGCAGAAATGCCAGAGGAGGCAGTGCTGAAGCTTTTTGGGCAATATTTTTTTAATTTCTGCAAAACATCAGGATATGATAAAATGTTACGGACACTAGGGGGAAATTTGATGGAGTTTATTGAGAATCTGGATTCCTTACACAGCTACCTTGCTTTGTCCTATCAGGTACCTGTTTTTTGTATTTTGGTGTGACAGAATAGACAGTTTCAAACTATTGTAGAACAAGAACAGAAAAACAGTTTTGTGATATCAAACAAGTGGGTAGCATCTTCCCCATTAAACCAAAACTCAGTTAAAAGTTCAAAGGTGACAGGTTGGTCCTGCTATAATAAACTCACTGAAAAGATACACATTTCTGTTTTCCAAAATTTTGTAATCTATCCTCTTACTTATTGCAATAAGCTTGCTCTGCCTTCTTAGAGCTACCTGTAGGACATGAAATATAATAGATGCCTAGACTAAAACACTTAGAATTCCCAGTGGGCCATGCATGTTTTCCAGGAATTTGGGGAATTATAATCAGAGGAAGGCTGAGCTACTGTTTTCATTATAATTGTAAGTGTCTTGCATTAATACTGAAATGAAGCAATTGTAGCCAAGGGATAGAAGGGTCATTTACATGAAAAATGTTTCTTTCTGCCACTGAATTATTTTAAAATAGAAATTAATTACCTTTCAGTTCATGTCATAGTCATTCTCAACTGTGACGAACAATTTTTACAGGCACTAATATGCCTCAGCAGTGGGCGTATTTAAGAAAAAGTATGAGAAAATGAACAGAAGGAGAGAGCTTTTGTGTACAACTCATTGTGAAAAGAAAATTGGAATAAAATTGAATATAACACGAACAGATCCAAACAGTTATGAATCAGAGTTTGATTCTGTTACTGAAACATGAGACATTCTCCAATGTTTCCAGTGCTATGAACAAATCTCAGATACAAGTTCTTATTCCCAACAGAAAATCATCCCCATGCCTTTGTCATTCTGCAATTTGCATTCCTTCCTTTGCTATTCCTCTACATTGGCCTTTGGATTATATATTGAATGGAAAGAAAATTGTGCAGCAAAGATAAAATTGAATTTTTAATGCGGGTGGGTATTAGAATAAACTCTAGGGAGTTTTGGAAGAAAATGAAACAGATTTTTGTCCTTCCTTAGAAAATGAATGCACCATCATTTCGAGTGGAGAGGAAAGATGGGATAATGCTTCTCCACTATTATTCAGACAGAAAAGGCTTGTGTCATATTGTCCCAGGTACCAAGGCACCATTTCCACAATAGAATGTACTGTATATTATACAATCTTTCCATAAGTATAGTGAGCATTGGAATTGACTACTTGGGCCCGGGTGGGTGGTTTGGATGGGATTTCTTTACTTAGCTCAATAACCTCTGTGACCTTGACATAGCTGTTCCACCCCTCCCCTTTATTCCAAGTCTTATGTCTTTGCATAAAGGGCCCCCTATTTGTGCCATCAATTTTTTAAATGTTTTAGAATATCATTTGGTGCAAATGTGATCATTCATAATTATTCATTCTAATAAATACTTTTTAGAGGATGATACATCTGTTTGTCTTAGGGCACACAATTAAAATGAAGTAACAAAGGCGAAGTACGTATCTGCCCAACTGTTGCTTAGGAGAGAGAAAGGAGCACTTTAGAAAACTTGAGATGATCTTGACTTGCAGAGAAGAAAGCTGCTGAGATGTTTAAGAAGGGAGAGGCCTTGGAATGTGTTGGACCACAAAGGCCATCATCAAAGACCAGAACAGATTGGGATGGAAGTTAGATTACATAACACATCTGGATGACACCAAATTGGAGAAAGATAAACAATAATCTGCACCAGGAATCTCCAAATCTTTGAACCAATGAACACATTTGGAAGAAGTAGGGAAAATTTCAGCCAGCTTCAGCTTCAGTTTCACTTTTTATCTTATCTTTTTATTAAACAGGAATACATGCTTCCTGACAAAGCACTTGAGTCAAGTCATCTACTATTTTTATTTTCCAATCAAGTCTTTGGATAAGGCTACGGATTGTGTTCTACTTTATAGTTTGCCAGCTTCTCATTTGCAATGATACTAATTGGGGGGGAAAGTCAGATGAAGAGTGGGATGTTCAGATATTTACAGAGTAAAGCTGAAATCAGATTAAGTCACCTGCAACCAGTTGTTTGATCAGCAACCTTGGTACTAGGTCTAAGAAAAAAGCTACAGAACAGGGGTGTCAAACTGCCGGCCCCTGGACTGGACGTGTCACATGGAAGCCATGCCCACTCCATTGCCGGCAATGACAAAACAGTCCCAACACGTTGCACGATGTCATGTGATGTCATGAGTTTGACATGTCTGCCCTAGAATGTTTAGTTTGTTTATGTGTGTGTGTTATAATTAAAACTATTATTATATGCTGGGTTTCCAGTTTGTTAAATTCTATCTCATCCTGCTAGAAATCCTCCCTGAATCCTAAGAAAGATTCCCATTTCTTTCTCTTGTTTTGGACTTAACTGCGAAGCTTGTTAAGAGGTTTGGATAATTTTCTTGAGCAATGAAGAAGAACTTTGGAAGAACAGTGATGGGGGAGAAAATTGCTCTAAACCTGAAAAGCTTTTAAAAGCTATATGGCTGTAATTGAGAGAAAGCGATAAGAAACTTTCATGAAGTTTCTTAAGAGCTGAGCCACTTTGGAAGGGTTTCACATCTTGCCCTAAAATAGGTTGTTATTTTTTTTTTCTTACATAGGAATTATTGAAGCGGTAGCCAGAGATTTCTTTGATTGTAAAGTGTCCCTGGAGATCCTTGAACAAAATGTAGAAGAGGAACGCACTGGGAAGAAGGAGCATGTGGTGTTTTTTATTTTACAGACAAATGGGACAGTGAAGCCCAACATCGAGGAACAAGCAATTTCTGTATGTGAAGATGGGTCTCAGAAGGACAAAGAGGTGATGATGTTTCGTTCTATAGAAAGAGCAGAGGAGCTGATACAGAGCAGAAGAAATAGGGACATTTCTAAATTATGGGCTGTGTTCCCAAATCATAAGAAAACTCTTTTGGAGATGATTTAATATATCATTTTCCTTTCAGCAACGGGATACGGTTTTCCAAAAAGGAAGGGAAAAAACTGCTGAGCGGGAGGTTTACTGTGATGTTTTGAGACCTGCGGTTAATTCTAAGGCAGGTAAGTTAGTAAATAAGCGATGGATGAAATCTGGATCTCAAGAATACAAGCAAAAGTCTTGAGTTTGCTGAATATGTGCAGTATTACAGAAAAAGATCAGATGAGAGGATGTGGCCTATTCACAAGACAAGAGTTGCATAATTTTTGATAGAATACATCCTCAGTTTTATGGTACCGTTTATAATTGCTCTATGTAGCAACAAATTATGGCTGGGATGGTCCAGGAGAAGGGCCTTCTCTGCCCTGGCTCCTGCCCTTTGGAACATCTTGGCTTCCACCCTTCTGACCTTCTGTAAGGGCCCGGAGACCTGGCTCTGCCAGATGGTTTGGGTCCCCAATGGGGGAGCATCACAGTGGAGGTGAGTGATGAATTAAGAGGTAATCCCTCCTCCCCCTGCCTCCTGGGCATCCGGATCCCTCCTTCTCTGTCTTGTGACAATGGTTTTATCTTGATTGGGAATTCTATTTTTATTCTTTAAAAGATATTTATGTGTTAAGATTTTAATGCTGGAAGCCACCCAGACTTGACCACTGACTACGAGATGGGTGGCAAATAAATTCAATAAATCAGTAAATAAATGTCTCCATAGAATTGACAGTAGTAAAAGATGATGTTTTTATGTCATACAAAGGGCTAGCCTATCTAGCACACTTGTCAAGTCTGTCGTGTGATTTTAAATACTTGGGAATCTGAATACTCAGGAATATCATGTTTCTTTTTTAAAAAAACACCCCTGTTATTCCATTTTTAAACCTGTCCAAAATCATGGAGTTCATTTCTGCAGATAACTCAGCCGATTCAAGGTCAAGCTCCAATTTATGTAGGCTAGCTTTTGTCTTCTTCCATGTAACCAAAATAACAACAATCCAAGTAAAGCAGCCGTCCCCAACCTTTTGGCTTGGTAGCCAGGTGAGGAGGAGGGGAGAGGGGATGGTTTTGTATGAGTGACAGGTGTGTGCACCCGCTGCTTTCACAAATGCAGTTTCGTGTACAAGTGTGAGCACTTGCCGGTTGTGCAAGTGGAGCTGCATACACAAGCGCACTCGCCCACCTTTCACACAGCCTGGTTCCGAACAGGCTGAGGCCTGGTAGTTGGCCGCGGCCCTGGAGTTGGGGATCCCTGAACTAAAGGGAGGCTACCTTTGCTCTCAATAGAATCATAGGAACTATGTATGCCAGTCCATTTTAAGTAAAATTTATCAAATTTGGAGTGATAATTAAGGAAATTTTGTTTGAATGGTTGAGAAAAATACTAATTCAGGGAATTAACTTTACATGCGAAAGGGAGAGCCACTGGTGCTCCATTTTGTAAAAACAGAAATCTTGCACCACACCGACCTCAGTGCAATTCTTTGACAAAATGATAGCATTATTTCAACTGATCGCTAAAGTGAAAGATAAGCAAATGTAAAGTGGAAATTAATCCAGAAATTGTCCGCAAGACCTTCCCAAACGGATGTCTTCTGTTAGTCGTGCTGGCTGGCGGCTGGGGGATCAGGTGGGAGAAGGCAGCAATCTCCAGGGAAAAAAAAATGTTTCTTTTCTACAGGAAACCCTCTACATACCTTTGAGCCATTGTTCCCCGGGCGGCTTTGGCTTGACAAGAGAACCTTCTGCCACGCATTTCCTTTCCACCTCGTGTTTGTCCCAGTCCTTCTGATTTTTCAATTATGTCTGCCTGTTTCTTTCTCTTGCAAACTGTGCCACGGTGGCTGGGTTGCTCCTAGTTGAGTTTTGAATCCTCTTGTTTATTCCTTTCTAAACATCTGCACACGTGCCTCACGCCCCATAGCATTTATAATATATAAATATGCATATGTCACAGGCACAGGGAAGCTAACAGAATAACAAAGTTGGGAAGGACCTTAGAGGTCTTCTAGTCCAACCACCAGCTCAAACAGGAAAGCCTACACCAGACATATGGCTGTCCAATCTCTTCTTAAAAACCTTGGAGCACCCACAACTTCTGGAGGCAAGCAGTCCCACTGATTAATTGTTCTCACAGTCAGGAAATTTCTCCTTAGTTCTAGGTTGCTCCTCTCCTTGATTAGTAACAGAATAACAGAGTTAGAAGGGACCTTGAAGCTCTTCTAGTCCAAACCCCTGTTGAGGCAGGAAACCCTATACCGTTTCAGACAAATAGTTGTCCAATCTCTTCTTAAAAACTTCCAGTGTTGGAGGATTCACAACTTCTGGAAACAAGCTGTTCCACTGATTAACAATTCTCACTGTCAGGAAGTTTCTCCTTAGTTCTAGGTTGCTTCTCTCCTTGATTAGTTTCCATCCATTGCTTCTTGTCCTGCCTTCAGGTGCTTTGGAGAATAGCTTGACCCTCTCTTCTTTGTAGTAGCTCCATAGATATTGGAACACTGCTATCATGTCACCCCTAGTCCTTCTTTTCATTAGGCTGGACAATTCCTGCAACCATTCTTTGTATGTTTTAGCCTCCAGTCCCCTAATCATCTTTGTTTCTCTTCTCTGCACTCTTTCTAGAACCTCAACATATTTCATATTCAGAAGAATATTCAGAAGGATCAAAAGACTACAGACTGTTGTCCTTCATTAATCAAAGACTAATTGTTGGAAAATGGCTAAGTCCTAAGTATTCTGAGCAAACTTAAAAACAATGCTTAGAATATATATAGAAGGATTTTTCAAGGAAAGATTGTTCTAATTAGAAATCATAGTTTTCACCAGTCCTTTTCCATTGGACACTTTAATGTACATTTTTCTTCTAATATACACCAGAGTGATAGAGAAGATCTTTCTAATCACCAAAATTACCCAGATTCTGAATATTTTTCAGCTTTTGAGATTTCATCATTTTGAGAAGGAGCATTGGAGCATCAGTCTTTATTATTTGTCTTTATTTATAATGTCATTCAATTGATTATAGCTACCCAAATTCTGTTAGAACATCTGCCTATAATAAATGTAATGAAATAACAAATAATAATGAAAAGAATCAAAGTCTCTAGGCTAACCACCAAGATTCTGATGCAGGGGAAATTCAATAAATAAATTAGCACCTTCCAAAATTGTAATATTATCATAGAAGAGGCTGAAAAATAAAAAAAAATCCAGTACAGATTATTATGACACTTTCCAATAGCTTCAGCACTTCAAATACAGAAGAAAAAAAAGCAAAATATTGACTCCGTGCAATGAGTATCAAGCAAGATACCTTTTGCCCTTATCTTTATCTATTTTCCTCCCAAACTCCCCATTTCCTTTCAAACTGCTCTGATGAAGTTCTTCAAAGTTCACAAATAATTTGAGGCTCGTAGAGAAACTTGGAAGAGGAAAAAATTAACTTCCCACCTCCTAGTGTTACTTGAAGATTAATTTGCCTAAAATCTTAATTAGCAGGCGCTCCAGAAGCACTGAACCTCAAGTAAGAAAGCCAAGAACAAAATAAATGTATGTCTTGAAGGGGGGGAAAGGATAATGCTGGCAAATAAATGCATAGATCTGTAAAAGAATGGGTTCAAAAGAACCTTTTGGAAACATTTTGATTAAATCTTTGAAGAAAATGTTTCTAAATGGATTACTAAGAAGACTCTGGGGGGGAAATGCTTTTCCCCTTGCCATTACACTAGTATCTAACCACCAGAGAGAGACTCTGTTTTCAACTGCAAAAGTACTCAAAGTTGACTTGCTATTATTATTTTGCTAACTTAAGGGACTGTAAGATTGTCTTTCCAAAGAGATATCCCAACCTTGGCTTATCCCATAGGAATTAATCTATTATGGTGGCTGGCTGCTGAATTTTGTGTGGGTCTAGACCAGGGCTTTTCAACCTTTTCACCCATTGTGCCACTTTTAGGATATGGCAATATCCGAGTACCACCAGTCACCTAG
>JANHFS010008886.1:82497-96557 GCA_032467975.1 Trimeresurus albolabris
CCCCCCAAAAGCCAGACTCTAAGTGGTTATATTTACCATTCCGCGTAATGTATTGTAGGTATGGGAACCATTCTTCCTTAAATTTAGTTAATATATTTGTAATCTTAAGGCTAGACTTTTGACATAATCTAAAAGTAAACTTGCAGAATCGATAATGCACTGTAATGCTGTGTTTCTTTATGGTAGTTTCTCAACATTCAAACCAGGTTAACAATAAACTACATGCTATAACTCTTGTCTATTGTTCTTGGACTGCAGATCAAAACAATGGCTAGCATCACTTGATAAACTTTTGTTCAAGAGTTTTTCAGATCTTTTGCTGATAAGTAGTTTATTATCCTGGAAACAATGCCATTTTATTGTGAACTGCTTGTGAATATTTGAGCTTCAGTATAAACTACATAGCAAACCTTTAATAACCCATTTTCTCCCAGCAGTAACACTTTCCAATCCAGAGTACACGGAGTCTGAACTGTATTTGCTTTGGAGTTTGTATTATTTTTTTTACACAGAATGGAATTAGAAAGACCTTTCGCAACTTTAATGATTCAGATAATGAAACAATCCTCTCTATTCTTTTAAAGTCTATATATTCAGAATTGTCCTCCTGGGCAAATATCTGATTTTTTTTTTCATGTGAGGGAGAGAAACCATCAGAACTAGTTACATAAATGAATCAGAGACTTCAATAGTGTTGATTGCCAATCCTGGCTTGCTCCCTCCCACCCCATGTTTGTGGAGCAGCAATTATTGTACGTCAACACTCCTTGCAGTTGCCTCTTGTTCATTTTTAATTAGCACAGATACATGCTTCGCAAGGGGAGTTCTGTCTCCTTCAGAGACGAGTTGTCAGTGAGGAAAACCAAACATTAGCAAGAGCTGAAAATAATGCTCGGGGTGAAATTCCACTTACTGCGGAGGTCCAAAGCTTTCAGAAGAGTTTATTCCACCAGCTCCGTTTGATGCCTGACGTTTTGTGTGTGTGTTGTGTAAATTTTACATATTTAGATTATCCCATGCCAGTGGTGGGATTCAGCCGGTTCGCACCAGTTTGGCAGAACCGGTAGCTAATTTTTTGTTGCCCATGCCCAGAATGGAGTTCTGAAAGCTGCATCCACACAGAGAACCGATTGTTCACATATTTGAATCCCACCACTGCCCCATGCCTCTCTTCTTCCTAATTACTATATAAGCTGTTAGTGGAAGAACGAAACTGAATGGGTTACTGTACACTTCTCTTTACTTTCCAATCTCGATGATGTGATATAAGCAGGGCTTCAGTATGAGTTTGGGTGGGCCAAAGTCGGTGCTTTTGCTCTGGTGGACCCTCCCTCCCTAAAAAGAATAGTATTAAAATTATAGGGAGCATGATGGCTCAGCGATTAAAGATGCTGAGCTTGTCAGCTGGAAAGCTGACAGCCTGGGTTTGAGACCTGAATGCTGCATGACGAGATGAGTTCCCATTTTGGGTCCCAGCTCCTGCCCACCTAGCAGTTTGAAAGCATGCAAATGCGAGATAGATAAATAGGTACCACTTGGTGGGAAGACAACAAGGTTCCATGCACCTTGGTGTGTAGACATGCTGCCCACAGGTCCACAAAAGCATCTTTGGACAACGTTGGCTTCCTCGGCCTTAGAAACAGAGATGAGCACCGCCTCTAGAGTCAGACTGGAAGAGGAAACCTTTACCTTTATGTTTATTATATTTCATATGATTTTCAAAGTTTTCTTCATATTTTGTAAAGAAATCGGGACTACTAAATCATAGAAATTTTATTTTGTAATAATAATAATCAGTTTTGGTGATTAAATATGAGATCTATTGTGCATCACCATAGTTCCTAAATTTTAGACTTCACACTAAATTTTACCTATTCACATTAAATTAATTAACTGCACTGACAGTAGGGTATGAATAGGTTTGATGTTCAAAGTGTGTCTGTTTCTTGCCTGTTTTTTTTTATGAAAGAGCATGAAAAGATGTACATATTTATTCAAAGGCATGGCAATAACTTTTACTTCATTTTGGTTATCTCTGATTTTTTTTAAAAAAAATCAAACATTTTTATACTGTACCTAACGATGTTGGTCCTGTCTAAAGGGCACAACCAGATAGCCAGTGACCTTTCCTCTAGTCCTTTAAGCAGCACAGAAAAAGCTATTATAATCTGTTGTGTGCCAATAGCCATTTCTCTTCCACTTCAGTAACATTTCATGTTACAATTGAACAAATAAGGTCACCTTTGTGGTAGTTCTCTTGTCCCCTAAAACTTCATTCATTTCCTACTCTCCCTGTGACTATGATAATAATATTGATGTGTCACCAAGTTGGTATTGACTCTTAGCAACCACGTAATAGACTTTTTCCAGGAGGAACTAGGCCAGGCATGTCAAACTCGCGACATCATGTGACATTGTGTGACATATCATGACCTTTTTCCCCATTGCCGGCGCAGTTTCGGCATGACGCATCCGGCCCATGAGCCGGCAGTTTGGCATGCCTGAACTAGGCCAAAGTTGGTCCTTCAGGTTTTCCGATGGTGCATCCATTCCTTCCATCTTTCCCAGCATTAGACACTTCCCAACAGAGCTCAGTCTTTACATAATGTGTTCAAAAATGAACCTGATCATTTGAGCCTGGGATGAGAACCTGTTTTGATTCGTTTGATAATCCATGGTATCCTTAGGAGTCTTTTCCAGCTCTACATTTCAAAAGCATCGCTATTCTTCCTATCTTGCTTCTTCAAAGTCGAGCTTTCGCTTTCATAGAGTGTCACGGGGCAAATCATTACCTGTACAATTCTGATCTTTTTTTCTGACGAGAACTAAAGAATAACATCAAAAAATAACGAAGCAGAAAAACTCTTAAGGTCAGCCTCCTCTCATTTACATTGTAAGACCAATCCAGCAGAAGCTTTCAGCCTTTTTCAGTTATTACAGAAAGTAGAGTCAGTCTCCCTATAGTCAGAGAGATCACAAATAAGCATGCTTCCCCTCTTGTGTGAGAAAAGTATTTTTCGTGCAGGTCCTTCATACGTTTGGGGGCCCTTGTGTTCTTATCTTCTGTTTTTTTTTTTGCTCTATCTTGTCAACCTCAAAGTATTCTACTTTGGACACATTCTACGAAGACCCAGCTCTCTGGAGAAGGCTCTAATGCTGAGAAAGGTGGAAGGGAAGAGAAGAAGAGGACAACCAGCAGCAGATGGATGGATTCAGTTAAAATGGTGATGGAGGCACAGTTGGAAGACTAGATTGTCATGGAGCAAATCAGTCTCTAAGGGGTCTCTGGGAGTCGAAAAGAACTTGTTTTAGCATATAATTAAGCAGTCAACTTGCCTGCAGAAGATTTATGGAAGAATCAAAAGCTTACATGTTATTTTGTGATGCTGAGATCATCTAATAATTATTCCATGGTGGAAGAGAGATTTCCCCCCCTATGTGTGTGCATGCATCATAAAAACATCCATTGTGTGGTGAATGTCAAGGTTGCAGTTAAAAGCATTTACCGGTAGTTGCGTAATTGGGTTCTGAGTTCCTTAAGAGGAAGAAGACCTTTCTAGAATCCACAGTATCCAAGATACAACTTCTCATTTGACAACAGTGAGAAAGACACACAGAGATCTTTTGTTGTTGTTGTTGCTCTTGCCATTGCTTTTCCTGTTAAGAAACAGAAAAGGGAGGGGGAGAGAGTTTGCACACAGCATAATGTGTAGTTTGGAGTGATGGCTGATTTCTTCTCGGAATAAATCAGATTTTGAACAATCTAAAGTTTTATTTTCTTGCAACCAGTTTTGATTTGGAAGTACATTCTCCAACAGGCTGCTTTTCTCACAGAATAAAGCTTTCCCTGTGTAATCTCATTGTGAGATTACCCTCCACTCACAAACTGGAGTCTGGGGCATTGGGATAGCTGTTGAGGGATTGTAATTTTTCAATTCCTTGTCAGTAACAGAATTCAACACTTATTTCAATTCTGGAGAAATGTGGGAGATTTGGGACAAAACTACTGCAGATTCTTTCCCCTGGTATCCATTTTTTCCCCTGGGCTTGTTGCTTTATGAAAGTTGATCAGTGTTTTTATGAAACTGAAATGAATCAGTTCTGCTTCGTGATTGCATCAAACATACAGTACATTTGGGCTCTTATTCAGGAGAATGACTAACAGCCCAGGAATAGCACGATATCACTTTGAGAACAACTGATGAGAGCTTTCTCACTTACAAGCATTGCCTGCCTCAGCTAAATGGCTTTATGAGGAAAGCCATAAGAGTATTTTTTGAAAACACAGGTATTGACGCACAAGCATTCAGGAACAATTTGTTGGTGAGATCACTAATCTGATGATGTTTTTCCAAGTACTTGTTGTAATATGTTGTTATCTAGCTTGCAATATGTATGACTTCAGTTCAGTATTTATTCCTCCCTAATAATGTAATATGTATATTCATCAAGATATTGTTCCTCATAATTTATGCTCGCGTACTCCTTGTGTTAAGAGAGCCAGTTTGGTATACAGGTAGTCCTCGACTTACAACAGTTCATTTAGTGACCGTTCAAAGTTACAACAGCACTGAAAAAAGTGATTTATGACCATTTTTCACACTTGCAATCTTTGTAGCATCCCCATGATCATGTGATCAAAATTCAGATGCTTGGCAACTGGTTCCTATTTATGACCGTTGCTGTATCCAAAGGTCATGTGATCCCCTTTTGCGGCCTTCTGACAAGCAAAGTCAATGGGAAAGCCGGATTCACTTAACCATCGGGTTACTAATTTATCCACGGTGGTGATTCACTTAACAACTGTGGCCAGAAAGGTCGTAAAATGGGGCAAAACACACTGAACAAATGTCTCGCTTAAAAACAGAAATTTTGGGCTCATTTGTGCTTGTAAGTTGAGGACTAGCTCTAGTGGTTAAGGCACCAGGCTAGAAACTGGGAAAGCAGGAGTTCTAGTCCCATCTTAGGCACAAAGTCAGCTGGGTGATCTTGGGCCAGTCACTCTCTCTCAGCCCTAGGAAAGAGGCAATGGCAAACCACTTCTGAAAAAACCTTGCCAAGAAAACTGCAGAGATTTGTCCAAACAGCATCTAGGAGTCAACTGATTGATAACGATATAACGATAACGATAACAATAGCAATGACGCTTATATTTATTTGTGTTTCTTATTTCTGCACTCTAGGCTTGCAGACAGGACAAAAGGCGCCAACTGATCCAGAAGCAAGAGCCACACACTCACAGCCACAATGGCAGAAGATGCTGATATGCGCAATGAGCTAGAAGAAATGCAGCAGCGGGCTGATCAGATGACAGATGAGGTAAAAGAAAAGGACAGAAAAATAAGTGCAATACGAGGAGCTGAGCAGCTCTGAAAGACAGGATCCTGCTTTGTTTATTTACCTCCCCTGTGTTGCCTTTGAACTGGACCGAGGGATTAGAACTTGAAACTTGCTTAGTAAAGCTAATCTCTGCCCAAAGGGCAATGAAGGGAACTTCCCCAGTCACACCTGATAAAAATAATGAACATTCTTTGATAACCTAGTTTTTCTGCCATGTCCTTATCCTACTTCTGCCGCCCATACTTTTAGGCAGCCTTAGATCATCCTTGGCTTTTTAGCTTTTAAAGTAGTGGGTTTTTCCCCCCTCAAGCTGACAAAAACTTGCAGGCATTTTTATTCTTGCTGCAATCTGATAGGCTTCACCAACTAACTTAGGTTGGTGTTGCAGTCAGGGTGTGGCTAAAGGATGGGATCCGCCTAGCAACTATTGGCCATGTTAGGCTGGGATGGGCATTTTTCTTCCCCTGCAGTCCTTGGGCAGTGTCCTATGGGGAAAAAGATCCAGCCTCTTCCCTATTTTCTATTTCTCTGAGTGGATCCTTCCTTTTGAAAGAAGCATAAGCCCAACCAACAGATAACAGACCTTTCCAACCTTTCGTCAATTGGCGGGATTAATTTAAACATGATTTCAATTCAATTCTTAGCCTTTTTTTTTAAAGTAGCCCCAGAAACAACGGATGAGGCCTTGAAGGTTGGGGTGGAGTGTGAAATGATATCTTCTCCATTTCAGTGTGAGAAATCCTAACTACCCTTAAAGGGTAGTTAACCCCCTTAGGGTAGTTAACTACCCTAAGAGGTAGTTAAGGGGCTTCAGCGCCTGGTTCTGAATTGATCCTTAGGCTGGGAGAGGAGGCAGGTGAAGCTGAAAGAGCCAGCCACCTGCTTTCTTTAGCCAACCCTTTCAGATTTGGTGTCTGATCAACTCATTGGGATCTGAAACCTGATGGGTAGAGCTGATTCCCCCTTTATTCCTGTGATCTATTTCGGGATAGAGCCGTGATGGTGCAGTGGTTAGACTGCAGTATTGCAGGCTAACTCACTAACTGTCAGAAGTTTGATCCTGACTGGTTCAAGGTTGACTCAACCTTCCATCCTTCCGAGGTCAGTAAAAGGAAGACCCAGATTGATGGGGGAGGGCAATATGCTGACTTTGTAAACCACTTAGAGAGGGCTGTAAAGCACCATGAAGCAGTATAGAAGTCTAGGTGCTATTACTATTGTTATTGGGAGCTTGGGCAAAGCCTGGGACAGCTTTTGACAGATGGCTAAGCCAACTAATGTAGCATTTCTTTTGTATCTTCTTTTCTATTCATCCAACTCTGTTTCAGTTAAGGAAGGTGTTGGATGGAAGTTCTTCTGCCAGCTGGGGATATTTGGAGGGAAGAGAGGGAAGCAAAGCTGTGGGAATCTTCCACTCTCTTTCCTTAATTTGCCCTGCATACAAATAATAAGGAGAGCACTAGTATAGTTGGACTGGTGGATAGCACTTTGATCTATAAGGAAGAGCTCATTGTAGCAAAGTAATTCTAGCAGGAATGCTGCCCAAGAGAAAGGCATATCCATGTTCTATAACTGGATCACAAAGCTTTCACTGAAGATGAAAGAATGCCTTGATATTATTTATACATAGCCTTTTGTACAGTGACAAATAGAATAAAAGTTCTATTATGTTTATAGGAGGTATTACTAAAGATCAGACATTTATATACAGGAAACTAATATTTATAAACTCCCTCTAGGAATCTAATACGATACTGTTCTAAATTAAAGACTGAAAGACCTTTGATCTGGTGCAGCAAATCAAATCTCCTTACGCTTCTGCTAGCTATAGATTTATCTATAAATATCTACAATTTTATTTGGTATCTGGAACATTATTTAAGTGAGAAAATTGAATAGCTGTCTACTAAAAATTAGATTGGCTTCTGCATTATTGGTTTTCTATATATTTTAAAAAGTGAATTGTGCAGAGAGCACCTGGAGGATAAAATACACTATTGTTATTACTGTATAATTTTATTTTACAATGCTAAATTTCTTGTAAATGTTATACTATTCTTCTATTGTACTTTTTACTATTGAATGCCATATGTTTATTGTTAGCTACTGAGAATCTGTGGATAGCAGCAGCTATAAACAAAATAAACTCCCTCCAACCATCAATAAGATGAGATAAAGAGTCTTAAATAAATAAATAAATAAATAAATAAATAAATAAATAAATAAATAAATAAATAAATAAATAAGGCTGTACAGGTACTGCAGCATTTTTCCCAAAATTGGAGAAATTTGATTGAAGTTTCTTTCTGCTTTTCATACTTAACATTTGTCGTAGAATAATTTTTGACATTCATCCACAGGTGAAGCAATCATAGCTTATGCAAACTCTAAATAAATGATTCTTAGATTAATCTATAAACTCCTTGTACGGAAGATATAATTTAAACATAATAAATTGGATCTTCTCTATAAGCAGGAGATAAATATAATATTGACTTTATCTTCTTTTCATTTTTTATGTATTTAAGAAATGTATCATCTGCCCTCTCATATAATGGTTCTGAAGGGCTTCTAATAAAAATGATCATAAAAGCATAATAAAAAGGATATGAAAAAAGAGGAATTCCTAAAATTAAAGCATAAATGCTTGGGTACTAAATAAATTCCTAGACTTCTCCTGAATGATAACGTGGATGGTCTTTATTCCAAAACCTGGATCCTGCCTCTGAAAAAGCAGAATTTATTGTCAATGGTAAATGTTTTTGAGCCCGAATAGGTACCTTGTTAATGATCTACGCAGGATGGATATTTGACCAACAAACATTTTGGTAATCTAAACATTGTTTTGTTTCTTTTCTGCATTAGTCCCTTGAAAGCACCCGTCGTATGCTGCAACTTGTTGAAGAGGTAAGACAGTTATGATTTATCTTGATTCTTCCTCTTGGCTAGCCAAAGCTGAGGCTTCTCATTACATGACAAAACATATCCACATTAGACTTACATAATGACTTTTTCAAACACAATGAAAATGGTTATTTTAAAGGGTTTTCTTTAGGGTGAATTTACACGCACTGCTAACATAAAGCCAAAGGTTTTTATGTGTGTGTGTGCCTTCCTGTGAAACCATGACTGATTCTGATAAGGAGCATCCCATGTAACTCCTTTGTAAAGCCTCCTGTGACTGTTTTTGGAGGGCACATTACATACATATAACATTTTCAATACTCTTGCACACCCTGTAAGAACAGAGGGAAAATTAGACATCAGGGGGCACTCAAAAGGACCAGTGTTTTCTTGGCCAATGAGACCGGCTTTCACCCAATATTTAACTCTGTTAGAAATATTTTGAAATTAGAACAAATAAATCCCCCCAGAATTTGAAGAAGGAGTTGTAAAAAAAATATTGGATTGGGCTTAATCACATTTAAGGTAGAACGATTAAAATCAATGAGATTTAAGCTAGCTTCTTTAAGCCTTGCTAATTTCAGTGGTTCATTTGATACATGATTAAAACCGGATTGCATTGAAAACAACATGTTTTCCACATCCATTCCACTGTTCCCTTTGATGGACCTCAGTCTTATGCAAAATGCCAAAAATGAATAAAAAAATACTGGAAGGAAAAAAAATGAAGATAGAAGATGGACGGGAGGGGAAAGAAAATGGAAATCTAATTAAATCTAGTTTACACTACAAATCATACAGGGAATTCTCAACTTAGGATCACAACTGAGTCCAAAATTTTTGTTGTTAAATGAGACATTTGTTAAGTGCTTTTTGCCCCATTTTACAACCTTTCTTGCCACAGTTGTTAAGTGAATCACTGCAGTTGATATGCTAGTAACATTGTTGTTAAGTGAATCTGGCTTCCTCATTGACTTTGCTTGTCAGAAGGTCGCAAAAGGAGATCACATGATCTTGGGACACATCAATGGTCATAAATATGAATCAGTTGCCAAGCATCTGAATTTTGATCACATGACCATGGGGATGCTGCAAAGGTTGTAAATGTGAAAAACGGTCACTTTTTTCAGTGCCGTTATAACTTTGAATGGTTACTTAACAAACTGTTGTAAGCCGAGGACTACCTGTACATACAGCAAAAGTGATGTTTGATATAATCCAACATCCATTAATAGATCATGATTTCCAGTAGCGCTACTATATACCTTACCAATATTTTTATTGGTAAGTACAATAGTCATATGAATTCTTTTCTGAAAAAAACTCGGGTCAAATGGTTTTCAAGAGAAATTATTATTCTGAAAAGGGAAATCAAAACAACAATATTTCTCTCAATTTGCTAGCATATGCCAAGCACTCTGTAGGTGAAACTGAAGTAAAGTAATTCTTTCTTTGCTGGGAGCTGGAGAACAGGTAATGCAGAAATAAAAAAATAGCAAAGTACTTTTCAACCATCCATATGTAATCTAAGCATCACTGTGTTGATCAGTATTTGGACGGATCTTTTTGTGTTTTCCAAATAGTAATAGTAATAGTAATAATAATAATAATAATGATGATGATGATGATGATAGTGGCGGGAAACATCTCTTTTCATTTCTAGTCTGAGTGACAGTTTGCATGCTTGCTATAAATTGGACTGTAGTTTGGAAATAAATAAAAAAAATGGACTCTCATTGCATATACTGTATAAGTCTTCCTGGAAGCTAATGTCATTGAACAATACTTAACTTTGGCTAAACTATTGCGGGCTTATAAAAACATTATTTTTTTTTAAAGAAATTAAATAGTAATTTTTAAAAAATTAGGAAAGTTTTATAGAGGAGCCCACATTTATTATTTTCAAATAAAACAAATACATTTTGACAAGTAAAATAATGGGTTTTTTATAAAAAAAATCACAGTTATAGTTAATTTATCTTTCTTTGTATTCTGTTTGATACACAAGTCTTCCCAACCTCTCCAAGGTGAACTCTTTTCTGTTCTCCTAAAATGAAGTGAACTTTTAAACAATTTTTGCAAATCCACTGCTCAATCATTGCTTATGATCAAGAAATGGTTCCCTAATTCTGTCTCTGAAAACACAGATGTGCAAATATTCAAAAGCAACCTGTTGATGCCTGCAAAGTCCCTAAAAAAATGACTCTTTGTTCACCAAACTGATACTCCTGTGAGCTCCATCTACCTCTTACCTTTGGATACTTGGAAGGGCTGTGAAGAAGCAGGAAAGGCAGGGCAGTTTCTCTTCCTTTGGCAACTTCTGGAACTCTGGAGAATCCTAAAACAATTGCCTTCTAATCTTCTTACACAGCCTCATATATAGTGTTCAGCTCCAGTAAGCACTTACAAGACTGCATCATTGCTGACAGTTTACTTACTCAATTTGAAAAAAAAAAATCAAATGAACAAATCCTGTTGTTTGCCGTTCGACAATTTTTTACAACTGATTTCACACATTTATTCTGTTTACTTTGACATCTGTGTTGACATATGATCTGCTGTTAGAAGAAAGGACACAAGAACTCACTGTCAAAAAAAATTATCTGTTCTAGCGATACCGGAGTGATCCATTGTGGGGGTCAAGTATCCAAGAAACGAAGTATTACGGTTGCTTTTCAAATAAAACCCACTTCAATATACTGTTTATTCTACCATATTAGTTCTGGAGGTACAATCCTGTCCCTATTCAGTTTTTAACAAGAGTCGTAATAGTGCTCATGATACCCCTAAGTGAAACTTTGATACAGTGATCCTTGCCTAGATTGGGGTACAGCAGTCCTGAAAATTTAAGGACAATCCTGGCAGTTTCAGGAAGCCAGACCAATAGTGAAGGACCCACAAGCTTCCATTCAGTGACAATGGTTTGATTTTTAGCATTAAATGTTACTTGGGTTTCAAAGGATACGCCTTCAACTGAATTCTAAGTGAATTTCTTCATATTTGAAGTCAGAAGACTATTAAGTAGCACCTTTAACAGAGTGATTCTATTCATACTTGGTTCAGAACAGTTTTTTTGTATTTAATATTCAGGAAAGTGAGAATAACCACCGCAACTATATTTTTAATTCTTCACCATTTATGATAATTTCTCTCTTTTGTAGACTCTCTTCCTTCCTCTCTCGGGTACATTCATAGGTATTTACCATATAACAGCTGCATATTCCCCTGAATCTGGCAAGCCCCAGAGCAGAAGTTACTTTATCTTATATCAGCTTTACAACGTGCACACGGTAAATGGCTATATAGAAGATGGTTGTATTCTTTTGCCTATCTTCACATTATCTTCCCTTTTCCACCTGTGCTTCAGTTACCATCGAAACCTAATGGCACATATGTCCCAAAGGCAAAATCAACCGCATATTTGAATCTTCCCGTTTGGAATGGGAAGATACAGCCCAGGTCGTTCATATTTCCTGTTCTTTGGGTCTCTTTGCAATAACCCATCTTCAAGGTTCACATCTTTCCTTACTATCAAATAGGCAATATATTGGGAAGCTGCTTATTTAATTCCAGAGGCAAGACAAATATCAACACGGAGAACAGGAAGTCAGCGATTGCAGTTTAGCAGGTCTAAAGGAAGCGATTAAGTGTGATTCTTGAATTTACAACTTTTGAAAATGCGACTAAGTCTATTAGCTGGCTGTAATGTCAATGCTTTTTCCTAAAAATAGTCCTCTTAATAATTCTGTAAAACGATATAGCACTCTTTGCTCCTGAAGCTTCAGACTAGGTGGACATCAATGATCCATGAAATGACAACTTTGATCTATTTTATGAGCTGCACTCCACCAGAGAGATTATTTGTCAAAATGTTTTAGTTTACCTTTCTGACATTTAAAAAATATTCCTTTCTCCATTCCTATTTTGGGAAAATTTTCCACCATTAGGAGGAAAATTCTGTGAAAAATCTTTTTCTTTTTTTTTTATTTCGCTTGTCCAAACCCAGCATCCTCAATATGGATTCACAAATGTCTCCTCTGGAACCTGACAAGGTACCCTATCCCAGGGATTTTATTTGACTTTGCTTTTATTTATTTTACACTACAACAAAATTCAATGGTAAATTAGTAGGCTGCAAAAAGAAGGTCAAATTTCAAGCAAAGTTTTTACTTCAAATAATATTTCTAAGCCTTGCCTATATTTCAGAGGTATTTTTCAGAAAATAAACATGATAGAAAGTTGTTGTCCGGTGTTTTATTTGAAGATGTTCCCATCAGAGGCCCTACCACCCACCAAAAGAGGATATGCTGGAGTGATAGAGCAGAGGTCCCCAAACTTTTTGGCACCAGGGACCAATTACATGGAGAGAGATTTTTCCACAGACCGGAGGGGGCGTGGTTTGTGTGCTGCCTGCATCCTGTGGATGGGGCTTTGCTTGTTTGTGTGGACCGGTTTCTGGCATGCCGTAGCCTGGTACTGGTCCAGGGATCGGGGGTTGGGGACCCCTGTGTTAGAAAATGGTGAAAATCCTTGAAAATCTGCACAGGAGAAACTTCATCCATTTGCATTCCAGTAAATAAGGATTTGAAGATTGGTTATGCCCATGGTAGTAACCATCTTTATGAGAATGGCCATAATGTGCTCTCAGGATTCTAGACTTCCCACATGGGCCCAAAAGATTGAACTGTCATCCAAACAATAGCTGACAGTCACAAGAATGAAATGGACAGCAATCCTTAATGCAATTAACTTGGCTCATTGAAATTGTAAAAAATGAAGTTTGCAGATTGTAGAAGAGTCCACATGTTAAAGACATCATTTTGAATTGGGTTTAGAAGCTTCATTTGACACACACATGAAGTAAGTGGTAGTATCCTTGGCATAAAATGAATTTTGTTCATATATCCCAGAATCAATGAATACACATGCAATATTAGGCTATAATACAAGACTTTGGGGCATAAATTCAGGATTTTGTGTAGCAGAATCAGCAGGAAGCTTCACAAATGCAGCAGATCTGGCTTAGCACATGCTCAGAGGTGACCAAATAAGACTACAGGTAGTCTTTGACTTACAATAGTTAATTTACTGAGCATTTGAAGTTACAACGGCACTGAAAAAAGTGATTTATCACCATTTTTTACACTTATAACCATTGCAGTATCCCCATGGTCAAGTGATTTACATTCAGATAGCAATAGCACTTAGAGACTTATATACCGCTTCACAGTGCGTTACAGCTCTCTCTAAGTGGTTTACAGAATCAGCATATTCCCCCAACAATCTGGGTCCTCATTTTACCAACCTCGGAAGGATGGAAGGCTGAGTCAACCTTGCACCGGTGGGACTCGAACTGCCAAACTGCAGGCAGCCGAGGGTCAGCAGAAGTAGCCTGCGATGCTGCATTCTAACCACTGTGCCACCAGGGCTCTTGACAACTGACTCACATTTATGACGGTTGAAGTGTCCCGGGATCATGTGATCCTCTTTTGCGTCGTTCTCACAAACAAAATCAATGGGGAAGACAGATTCATTTAACAACCATATTACTAATTTAACAACTGCAGTGATTCACTTAACAAGTGTGGCAAGGCGAGTCATAGAATGGGGCAAAACTCACAACAAATTTCTCACTTAGTAACATAAATGCTGGGCTCAATGGCTGTCATAAGTCGAGGACTACCTATATTTAATAAGACCCTTAAGTCTGGATCAGGGGTAGGCAACCTTGGCTCTTTTATGACTCATTGACTTCAACTCCCATGCTGCCTCAGGAATTCTGGGAGTTGAAGTCCACGAGTCATAAAAGAGCCAAG
>JANHFS010008886.1:108136-121450 GCA_032467975.1 Trimeresurus albolabris
GTCGGATGTTTCCGGTGAAAGCTTGGCCCAATAAATTTTAAATTTTAATACTTTTTGTACTTTTTACTCTTGGTTTTCGACCCTTTTTAATTATATATATATATGTATGTATGTATGTATGTATGTATGTATGTATGTATGAATGTATGTGTATTATTATTATTAACAATAATATACACAACAAGCTGAAATCACAGCTGCCAATTCTGCAGCTCATGTTAGCCTTCATATTACATCTCAAGAACTTTGTGTATAAGCAAATCCAAACAGTGCAGCCTTTTGTATTGACAAATAAACATTTTGTCAATGTGCAGATTTACTAAGTGCTGTCCAAGATTTTTTGGTATGGTACCCAGTGTGCTGATAAACACTTGGACCACCATATACCATAAATCTTTCAACTTTGATCTTCATAGCTTGATACTTTGTAATAGTCTTCAATTTTTGTCTTCTATTCTACTGTCCCCTGATATTGCCACATCAATTATCCACACTTTCTTCTTTTCAACCACAGTTGAATCTGGTGTGTTGTGAGCCAAGACTTTATTAATTTATATTACAACTGATCTTTAATCCCATTGGAAAGGTCAATCTGTAAGCCAAGATGCCAGAATTTCCCCATTTGGAAGAGCCAATTGCCACTGTATTGCCTCTCAGAATCTTTTTAATCCCTAGAAGGAATGAATACATTAAAACATTTCAGCAGATATGCATGGAACAGCTAAAGAGAAGTGCTTGTAAAAGCAGTGAAACAAAGGCTGTACAATGATTTTTACTTTTTTCTAATGATGTTTACTTCTCTCTTATCTGAAGGCTTAAAAACTGGTGATTTTATTCAATTACTCTCAGATAAAAATTATGCCCACTCTTTTGTGTTATTCAAAATGAGGATATCTGCCAAATGAGAAGAATTAAACTCCTCGTTCCTGAATATATCTTTCCCCCCCAGATGGTATAGCTCAAATATTTTTTTAAAGCATATATAATATTTTAATCTGTTTTATGAATTCCAAAAGAAATCTGAATCTATTTAGTACAGCAAAAATGTACTGTTTATGTATTCTGTTTATGTATTTATGTATTTTCAGCATCTAATGATAAGATTACAAATTGATCTTTATTTTTATTCAAATCTATTACATCTACAACTAATCCAATGTTATCTGCTGTTTGCCTAGTTTTTGTAAACCCATGTGATCATTCTTTATGAAAAATAACTATTAAGCTTTTAAAAATATAAAAACTAACAATAGCTAATAATTGAGATAGAAGGATGAAAAAATAATGAAAAAAGTAAAGCCCTAAATGCAGGATGAAAGAAAAAGAAATACAAAGAAATTATGTCCATCTTTCTTTTACAACAGATATAAGTATAAATTTACATTAAATTCTCACTCTAAGTTAACAACATGACTTCCATTTTCTAATAATCAAATCCACATATCATAATTTCACTTTTTTGTGTATCATGCAGAAAGTCCAGAAAGGGCTTATAATCAGCATTAAAATTAATTAATGTATTTTCTTTAATTTATTTAATTTATTGAATTAAAACTGTCAGTTTTCACTATCTAGGCCAGCTCCATCAACATCACCAACCACTCCTCCATTGTAAGTAATGTCAATTTTTTTCTACCACTGTGCATTTAAAAAAACAAGGTTCCATGTGTATTTCCAACTGCTTGCTCATCAATCTTAAAAGGAATATCTCTGGTTTTAATTTTATATTAGACTTTAAGGTCTTCTGAATTAATGTATGTATTTGAATCCAAAAAAATGAATGATATCATATCATCTTTGTATCAACATTAATCAATTAGATTGAATGTTAATTGAATGTGAGCTTTACCTATTTTGGTATAAGTGTGATATAAGCCTAATTAAATGATGGTGGTAACACTCCTTTATCAAATATCTCTTCATACTTTTGGTAAAGTTTTGACAGCAGAAGATCTATGAATGTTTTGTAGCATTCATTAGGGGACCCATTTAATCCTAGTGTTTTACCACCTGGCATTTTAAAATCATTTGTTTAACTTTTATTACAGATAGTGGGGTGAATAAAAGTTGTTTTTGTGTTTCATCTAAATGTTGAAGATTAATTGTATTTAAAAATACCTTTACATCCTCCCTCAAAGTAACACTACATGCTTTCCTTGCTGCATTCTAATTTAATTTGCCATCCTTTCTCTTAAAAGGAAGATGAATACCTACATACCCGGCAGATGATGATTATTCTACTCTTAATGGAGGCATCCATTGAGGAAAGTAACAGACCAATTGAGGGTTAAATAAACACATGTCTTAGGTCTGTATATTGAGTTCCTCAGGTTTTTAGCACTAGGTTTTGAAGGGCTTGGTTGCCTGCAGTACAAATTTAAAAAGGAAAATAGTTTGGGAATAGTACCCCATGACAGATTTGAGCCTGATATGTCATGATCCAGTATTCCATTAGGATTTGGATCTTCTGCACCTCTCTGAAGAAGTTAATGCTATGCATTCTTGCATATTTCACTTATAAACCAAGTTGGCAACAATGATATCATCTGGTAGTCCTTTAGGGGTTTCATTCCCCCCCCCTGTACATTATGAAATGCTGGAAGAAGCAAATAGGATGGAAATACAATAAAAGGCAAATCAAAGCAATGTGATCTCTTTATTTATCAAATATGGCAAAATTAGAAGATAAATCTCTCTAGGGCATCATGTTAAATGAACTATAACTGGAACACAGGAAAAAAAAATCCCTTGCAACCGAATGGACTATATTGAAACTTAATATAGTTACTTTGCTGAAATTGCACACAATGTCCTATGCTATTAACACCCCTGAATATGTACTATGATGGGCAGTTAGAATTAAAGTCAACTCTTTTGAATAATCTCCTTTAAAACCATTATTTTCTGTTAATTTCATATTTATGGGCACATCATCCGTTGTTATCCTCTTTTTCACATTTATGTCTCTGTGGTATGTTTTGCACAGTTCACTGCTTAGCTCCCTTTCCAACTGTTTTATATGTAAAACCCTGAGTGAATTTAAAAGCACTTTTCTTACTGATTACTTCTGTAGGCTTTCATCAGTATGGAATTTATGGAGTAATAAATTTTGGAATAATTAGGAGCAGAATTAAAAACAAAACAAAACAAAGAGCACCAAACCCAGAGAGCTACCAATTACAACCTGGATGGCTTTTTAATTCACTGTTGGAAAATAATAATGTTACGAGTGATTAACAAAATGATATAAATCGTTATCAAGTAGCTCAGTAAAGTTCTTCTCCCTCCATTCCTTCTTCCCCAGTTCCCTACTTTGGGGATTTAATGCTAGGAAGTATTGCAGTCCTGTACAAAAAATGGTGTAACGTCCTTTTCTAGATTTTAGAGAAATAATGTTGTTCAACTTAGAGAAATGCTTCTTCTAAAAGAGACTGCTACCTCCCAAAGTTATGCTGTTAAACCTAGAGTTTTAATTTTTGTCTCTTTGCGTTCCACACTCCAGTGGTGTTAGTTTGTGAGATGCAGTATGTTGACCATCTATTCATTGGAACTACCAAGCTGTATTCCGCAGATCTCCATAGGGGTTAGATCAGCAATACTATGTCAAAGAGTATGGCTGCTCTTCCAATGTATTTGTCACATTTTAAGCAGACATATATTTTTAAAACAGAGACAGCCTGAGCAGGATGGGTCTTTGGAACTTAGCAAGGCAGATGTAAGTAATCAGAACCTAGCCAAGACCCAGCCTTTAAAGATTTGGTAATTGTCTCCCTAAGAATTGCCCATGATATTGTTGTATGGGCATTGGCACAAATTCTGGCTTGCTCTGTGTTTGTTCCACCTATGAGCTTACCATACAATATTTGACAAGTTTATGATTACATATGTAAATTTGGTGTGGTACTTGTCATGTCTACTTGTGGATTTTTGATAGCATAACAACCAATTACTTTTGTACCAGGCTTTGCATACATTTATGCAATCCTCAATTCTGATTTATTATGGCTTAAAGGAGAAAGAGATGAACCCTCTTGGGTCATGTCTTCTTTGCATGTCCTAATTAAGAAGCAATTACAATTAGTTTGGGGTTGGACCTTTACTCTGTGTTTTGTTTAATCACCCTCTTTAGATTTGATCAGAAACAATGATTTTATTTCTCCAAACAGGCAATTTGGACAAATTTTTGATAGCTATAATCTGAATTTTGGAGGGCTATGGATAAATTTTTCATGGATCGTGGAGCTATCTAGTTTTTCATTATGCAATCAGAAGCCTCTCAAGCTTCCTCCTGATTAATTAAATCCCCAGGGAAGACTGCTGAGAGAACAATTCCCATGGGACATTTTTCAGATGAGAAATCCAGACGGATGAAGAATGACAGTTATAACAGAAGAAAAAAAATAGTAGCAACATTTTCTGTTATTTCAAAAATGCAACCTCCGCCCCTTGGAAATGAAGTACAAAACCTGAAGATTCTTACCAGACAGAATTTTAGGGACATTAGAGGATAATTTTAGCATTATATTAATTATATCCAAAGCAGATATGGGGAAGTTGAGGAGCAACACTATCAAATAAGACATTTGCCAATATATTTTCCAGCTCAGGATTCCTGAAGTCAATGACTTAAACTAGAACACAAAATTCATCAAGTAGTAAGTATAGTCTAGCAGATGGGACTCCTAATATGTAAACTTGACCTAGTCAGTCTGCTGTAACTCTCAGCATCTCTGGATGTTGTTGATTGGGACTGCTGGGAACTGTAACTGCAGTTACATTTTGAGAACCATTGGCTCCCATCTCAATCTAGTGGTATGACGTCACTTGGTAATAAAATGTAGGAGGTGATGACTTGCTTAGTCCTTTGTGTCCCTGAAACAGGCTTTGAGGCTTGATTGATGAGTATACAAATTCTGAACTTCAGATTGTATGATTTTTACTTAACGGTTGTCTTAGATCCATTGGAAATTACATGTAGGTAGAAAATATATAGTGCCTGTCAAATGTTATCTTGTATTTTTTTCCCCTTATGGGTTTCCTCCCTTATTTTGCTTTCACTTTTCATCCGTGTGTTTATAAAATGAGAATTAGTTTAGTCTAGTGTTTAAAGATGGTGGACTAGAAGCTGGGGAATTTTGAGTTCTTATCTACACTTAAGCAGAGAAGCCAACTGGGTGGGTTTGTATTAGTTTTTCTTTCTATTTTTAAACTTCAGTGAAATTATTAAAAACATTATCTTGGACTTTTCTCACTTTCTCTTTAACAGATTTTATATTTGAGTGTCACTTTATTATTGAAAAAGCATTGCTAATGCACTTATCATACATACAGAAGATCTCCTATAACAGGGGTGTTAAACTGCCGGCCCACAGACCGGATGCGTCATCCGGAAGCCACGCCCACCCCATTGCCGGCAATGGCAAAACCAGCCTGATACATTGCACGACATCATGTGACGTCGCGAGTTTGACAAGTCTGTCCTATAATGTTTAAAACACATAACAAAGTTAGTGGCATCATTGCTTTATGGAACGAAAATGCTATCTGTTAAGACATATATTGCATACAGAAATGGAGAAAAATATTAAAGCATGCAATATTTTCTTTGTTTACAACTTGTGGTCAACCACAAAACCCTGAAATATATATTCCAATCATGATCAATCTGCAATACTTTGAAAATAAAATGTGAATATTAAAACAAGCCACTGTGATCTATGTTTCTCTGATTATTACAAAATTTAACATTATATTTTATCAAATTTAGAAATTACAACTTTAATCCAAACCTCAAAGAAGCAAAAAGCAGGGGGAAAAAAAATCAGGATCCCATTCCAAAGTTTTTATTTAAAAAGAAAGAAAATATAAAATCACTATAACTTTCCATAAAACCAGAAAGAATAAGTAAAATAAAAGTATATCAGTATTACAACAATCCAAGGGGTAACAACTTCCCTCCTCATTCAGCTCTGCCGGAAAGTGAAAGTCACTCTCAATCCACAAAGAGACAGCAAACCGCAGCCATTTTCTTTTTTTTCCCCTCGCTGTATTGAATCCAGAGAGAATTAAGAAATCGAGTTAAAGTCTTATTATAACTCAAAATCAGTTTTAACCTGGTCCGTTCCGGCTGTTTGTTCTTTTAATTACTCACAGCTCCACCAAGGTCGCAAACAGCTGCAGCGGCGCTGTCTTGCTCCGCTAAAAGCGAAGGCGCTCCGGGTTGCGGAGACGGGTCGGGGCTCCGGGGGAATTCTCACCCCCCCCATTGTTGCTGGGGGGTGTGGGGAACTCTACCCCTACCCCGACCATGCTCACTCTTCCCCCTTCACCCGGGGGAAGAGTTCTGAGCCGCGGAGCAGCTGGAATCGCCGCTCCGACGGCTTTGACGCAAGCTCGGGCAGGAGGCTAAGGATTTAGCCTCCATCGGCGGCTGGCTCGCTGCCGGAAGCCCAGTCAGATATCTTGAAGCAGTATCTTTCAATCTTGGTAACTTTAAGAGGGATGGATTGCAATTCCCAGAAATCTCCAGCTGGCTGTGAGATTTCTGGGAGTTGAAGTCCACTCCTCTTAAAGTTGCCAAGGTTGAGAAACACTGTCTTAAAGAATAAAGAGAGAAATCTAAACTTGTGCAGCTATTCTACACATATGCCCTTTCAGATCCAATGATTCAGTGCTGGCAGTTTGATTTAGACTTTCCCCACTGAGGATTGGCTTCCCTTAAACACTTAACACCATCCCGAGTAAGAAGATTGCAGTGGAACATTGGGGCTCAACGGTATCATTGAAAGGCAATGATTTGAATGGGAGTAGCAAGAGTTCTCAGAAAATTCTAAAAAGACGAACATACTGCTGACCGTAATAGATAATAAAGTCTATTTTTTTTTCTTCATTCAATCATATCTGACTCTCGAGAACTTCCTGGAGAAGTCCCTCAGTGGTTTTCTTCACAATCTTTTTTTCCAGAATTGATTTGCCATTGCCTCTTTCCTAGGGCTGAGACAAAGTGACAGGCTTAAGATCAATGAGCTGGCTTTGTGCCCTTGGTGGAACTAGAAGTCACAATCAGTGGTGGGATTTAACTAGTTCGTACCAGTTCGGCAGAACCGGTAGCTAATTTTTTGTTGCCCAGGCCCAGAATGGACTTCCAGAAGGGGCATCCACACAGAGAACTGGTTGTTCACATATTTGAATCCCACCACTGGTCACAATCTTCCAGTTTCTAGCCTGATGCTTTAGCCACTTCACCATACTGGCTCTCATTAAGTTTATATACTTTCTCAAGATTTGAATTTCAGACCAACCTGTGCTTATCAAGTAACAAAAACCCTGACTGGTCCATGGAATACTAGACCCAAAACTGTTTAGTCAAATGGTGATGCGAAGAGAAAAGGTGTAGTGAATCAGCAGCTCAATCAGAAATGGGCCAACGTGTGGCTCTCTAGCAATGCCTGAATGCCACCTCCTATCCACTTTAGTTAAGAACACTTTTGATGCACAAAAGGAGTTGCAGCCCAACAATTTCTGGAGGATGACATAGTGTTCATGGCCAATCTGATTTTTTTCCCCTGCAAATATTACTGTGTATGATGCATACCAAGTTTTCCAAATAGCACTCCACTCTTACTGCTGTGTTTAATCCAATTTAACA
Source organism: Trimeresurus albolabris (assembly GCA_032467975.1). Taxonomy (NCBI): domain Eukaryota; kingdom Metazoa; phylum Chordata; class Lepidosauria; order Squamata; family Viperidae; genus Trimeresurus; species Trimeresurus albolabris. The sequence goes on from JANHFS010008886.1 coordinate 115,785, forward strand.
GCCTCGTCTTATACATCAACACTAAAAGCTATTAGAGCACTTTAAAGGCGGAGTTGTTATTATTGTGTGCATTTTCCCTAGGAGCACATCTTGTTGGATTTACCACCAAGGGGGCATGCACAAGATTGGAGCTCTGCAATGCAATTCTACTCATGTACTTGTTTCAAAGAAATTCAATTGATTCCTGACCAAAAGCAATTGATTTTCAAAGCAACATCTGTGCAGTGAAATATGTCAGCAACCAGCCCTGCTTGAAATAAGAAGCCAAATGAATGTTTGAACAGATGTGTTCACTGTCTTTAGAAAGCTTTTAAATAGTGCCAGTTTGGGCACATATTAGAGGTTTATTAATATTGCAGGACATTTTCTGTTTTGGAGGAGAGCATGCTTTCACATACAAACTTAAGGAATAGACTTTACTGAAACTGAAACAGTTTAGATGGCCCTAACAACCCATCGAGTTTGATCATAATTTCAATTTGTAATCTCCAAATTCTTCTACCGTTAAAATACGCCAGGATGCTGCACACATTAATACTGTATTGCCTGTTATCACTGGTATGCCTAGATTTTAATTACTCTGTGGCGGCTCAGTCAAAGATGGTTCCTCTGAAAAACTACATATTTAACTTTAGACAACATCTCACCAAGATACTTTCCAGGACCTAATGTTTTAGATTCTCACCATAACAGAAGATCCATTTTTGCCTGCATCCCACTTGCTGTGTAGGCTGTATAACTGCTAGTGCGTTAAGAGAATGTTGGACCATGGGGGTAGCTGTGCTTTCTTGAGAATGCTTCTCACTTCTATTCATGCCTGTATCTGGTGCATGAAATATCTCTTTATATATACATACATAGAGGAATTTCCCTTTCTGAGGCTCAACCGCTACACATGCTTGTATTCTTTCTTTATTTCCCTGCACCCATCCCAATATGGCCTGATTTTACTTTCTGTCTCTGTGGATAAAGGTTTGTACATCAACTCTAGATCTCTAGTTACTCTCTCCAAGTACCGATATATTATTAAAATATCTTGCCAAATTGACCCATCACGCCTTATGGCAAAGAAGCCTCTGTGAATCTCCGTTCTTCTAGTATCATATTGGAAAAATTGTTGGATGTGAAAGTTCTTTGTGCCACGTGATCAAGAAAGGAGCCTTGGCCGCTGTGCTTAAAAAGATGGCCAAGTCTGTTTTTTGTTTCATCTTAGTTTTTTTAAAAAAATCTAAGACAATGTCTCACCGTGATGTGATGTACACACTTCCCTTTGCTGTTCTGTTTTAATGTCTGTCTAGAAGTGCCGTCCCTCCGTTTGGTGTCCAAATATACATGTGTCATGAACAATAGCTGAACGTTCCCTAGTCGTGTTTGTTTATTCTTATGTTAATCAAGCAAGTCCCCCCCTCCAAAAGCCACCAACTTGGCCATCATGATCGACACTATTGGAAATGAAATTTGCAAGCATCAGAGTTGTGGCAGCAAATAAAAAGAAAGAAAATGCTTTTGTTCCACTTTATGATATATCGGTATACCAGAATGCCCCCTTTTGTCAAAAACAATCCATTTGCTTGACTCAGCTCTTAGCTCGGACAAATAATAAGGTGTTTTGCAGTTGGCTCTCCCCTCTCTTGCTGCATTGTTACTCACCTCCTGTTTTTGCATAGGCTTAAATCAAGTGATGCTTACAAAAAAGCCTGGGGCAACAATCAAGATGGAGTTGTAGCTAGCCAACCTGCCCGTGTTGTGGATGAACGAGAACAGATGGCCATCAGTGGTGGATTTATTCGCAGGTGAGGATTTTGAAGATTTTATTCTTCCTTTTTTTCCCCCTTTTAAAAATGCAGCCTTCCCTTCCTTCTTTCCTGTTACTGGCATAAAGAAGAAATGTCTCCAGATGGTCCTATGGAGAGTGCTAGTGTTGTTTATTCCCGGTTTGTAGAGCCAAAATACATTAGTCAAGCTATACCAGAAATTTCCATTGACATTCTCTTGAGTTCTTAGGAGAGATTCTGAATATTGGCATCAACTGGGAGACTTTCCTCCCCACTGACCCCTTACCTAAATTGGCAGATATTTGAAAGCCAGAAACTTTTTAGCAGTGTATATCCCTAGAGCTAAGGGATTTAGTAGGGATGAGAATGACAAGGCAACCAAAGATCCTCCATCTTTTGTAATAGATAATAACGCTAACAAATGACCAAAAAAGGAAGAGAAACTCAGTTCCTATTCTGGCATAGTCCCCTTCAACTAGACAGTATTCGATCAGGCAGTTGCCAGCAGCAGGATGAAGGGAAAAGACTGAAGTTTGAAACCAGTGAAAACTTGGGCCCTGCCTGGCTCTATTTGCAGTTAATCATGACACTATCATACTCCAACCATTTCAGTCTTCTTCCTGGAATTGTTAATTTTTGCATCCAGGCATGAGTAACTCATCCTTAGCTCATGGAACAAACATTCTTAAGTGTACAAGTAGATTTTCCCTCCTAAGCCAACACTATCCTAGCTTATCGAATTGTGTAAAATCTGCCTTTGTCACACATTAGCTTAAAGGCAAGGGCAGATGACCTCTTGTAGGCATGAACCTACAGTATGTTTTGTAGTCATGGATAACCCCTCTCCCCTTCTGGTCTCTAGTCAGCTTTTGCTACTAGCAAGCTGTTTCTCTCCAACATTGACTTTCTCCATTTGTATTTAATTTTCTGAAGGTTTTTTTTTTCATAATGATTGTAAATCTCCTAGAGTCGCCTTTGGCAAGGTGGGTGGTATATAAGTTTAATAAATGAAATCAATGATTATATAGGAAACAAATTCCTCCCATACCCGTTATCTTTCCATATTTCTGTTTCATGTTATTTCAGTTTGGTAGTTGTCCAGATAGGATATAAGAAAGGGAGCAAACAAGTCAACCTTGAGATCCCCCACCCCAGGTAAAATGTGAAAGTCAGCCTTCCCTACTGTGAGGTATTTTCTCAAATAGATATAACTCAGGTAGGCTAGGGAACGTTGATGAGAAGAGTGTTATCCTGTTTGATACCGGCTCAAGGGTGATGGATAGCACGTTACCTCAATGGTGGGAATACTATTAGTAAATTTATTTATTTATTTATTTATTTGTTTGTTTGTTTGCTGCCCATCTTATCACAAGGTAGTAATAGTAATAGGAACAGTTATTCATATAAATCTCCAGGGCTGGATAAATCGTATTCTAGGGAAGTGAGGAAAAAACATTGATGCTCATGTTGAACCTCTTCATATTATCTCTGTAAAAAATTTTTTGAGAACTCATGAACTGCTGGAAGAGAACGGATAATGCCCCAATCTCCAAAAAAGGGGGAAAGAGTGGTTTGAGAAACTCCAGACCTCTCAGTCTAGCAAATGCTTTGGGAAAACCACACATAGCAGATCATAAAGAGAGAGATTTGTAAACATATTGAAAACAATATAATAAATACTAGAATGCATTTTCACTTTTTCTTACTTTTTGGAATCAGATGACTTTCTTAATATATTACTGGAGTGTACCGAATGGTTTGGTACAAACCAAAGCATTTCACAAAGTCCACTGTGACATTCTCAGCAGTACGCTAATTAATTATGAGCTGGATGGCATGACAAATAAATACATCAAACAAGGATCAAATGAGCTGCCAACAGGCACATTTGAAGATCCTACAGTATTCTCTTCGTTATTTTTATTAATGACTTGGGTGAGAAAGAGGAGATTCTCAAATTTACAGATGACGCAAAATTGAGTGAGACAGCAAATTTTCTAGAAGCTGGAAGTAAAGTACAAAATCTTGTTCACATGACAGAGAAATGGGTGGAAAATAACAGAATGATGCGAATGTTGTTAATCAAGTGGAAATCATTCTATTGGCGGCAAAATTGCGAAACATCTAAATAGGAAGCAAGAGTGCAGTGTAGTTAGAAAAAAGGGTAAATGCAGTTTTAAACCTCTGAACATCAACAGAAGTATCATTTCCAAATAATGGAAAGTAAAATCCCCTTTTTTTCTGTGGCAGTCAGATCCCATTCCAGCTATTGCATCCAGTTCTGGACCTGAAATAAACCAAAAAGGGTTGAGAAAAGACAAATAGCTAATATAAAAATAGAGAAATAGGACTAATCTAGTCTAGTGGTTAAGGCATCAGACTACAAACCAGGAAACTGAGTGCTAGTTCATACATAGGCATGAAAGCTGACTGGGTGACTTTGGGCCAGTCACCCTCTCTCACTCCAGCTCATGTTTCAGGGGGAAAATAAGAGGAAAGAGTATTAGGTATGTTTGCCGCTTTGTTATTTATAAAAATAATAAAGGATAGATGAGAGATGAGAGAGAGAAAGATGGAGATAGATAAATGAAGATGATTGGGGATTAGAAACGATGATGATGATGATGATGATGATGATGATGATGATGATGATGATGATGATGATGATGATAGAGTTGGAAGGGACCTTTGAGGTCTATACCATTTCAGACAAATGGTTGTCCAATCTCTTTTTAAAAACCTACAGTGTTGGAGCATTCCCAACTTCTGGAAGCAGGTTGTTCCACTGATTAATTGCTCTGTCAGGAAATTTCTCCTTACTTCTAGGTTGCTTCTCTCCTTGATTAGTTTCCATCCGTTGCTTCTTTTCCTGCCTTCAGGTGCTTTTGAGAACAGATTGACTCCCTCTTCTTTGTGGCAACCCCTGAGATATTGAAAGGTTGCTATCATGTCCCCCCTCATCTTCTCTTCATTAAACTAGGCATACCCAATTCCAGCAACCGTCCCTTATATGATTTAGCCTCCAGTCCCCTAATCATCTTTGTTGCTGTCAAATTCTTTGTTATTATCAAGTTCTTTGAAGAATATACAGAACCAGCAAAAGAGGAATAAAATAGCATCTTCCCATGTTTGAAAAGACATTGCATAGAAGAAAATCAAGAACTATATTCTGTATTGTTTCGGGAGTATTGAGTATAAAATAATGGATTTGCATTACAGGAAAGCAAATTCTAGTGGATTATTGGATAAAACTTCTTCACATTAAAAGTAGGTTGGCAGTAGAACCATTTCCCCAGTTGAACATCTTCCCCTCACTGGATATGTTCAAGCAAAGGCTAGGCAGCCATCTGTTCAGATATTTTAATTAGGATTCTGGCATTGATAGAACATATGGCTTGATGGTGGTTTTATCCAGATCCATCATCTTTTCCTTCAGGAAAAAAAAACCATGTGAGGCATCAGGAAACTCTCTGCATGTAATGTCACTCCATTTGCTAATAACATAAAGTTGTTTTTTAAAAAAACCCTCTAGAATGAACCAATATGCAAATTGCGGTGATAACGTTCACTAAATATGTGCAGAAAGGAGTGACAAGGTGCCTGAGTATTCCCACTTATTGTGTCCTGACGTTCTGCTGGTTCTTCTGTGACTTCTATAATTAGCCTAAAAGGTATGCCTATGCATATAGAGCAGTATTCTGACACAAGATTCAGTTTGTGACTGTCGTGGAAGATTATATCCTTTATTTTGCTCAATGTTTGTTTTTATACAAGCCCAGAAAATTTTAGATGTGGCCATCAAATAGTGTTCCTTTACATCAGTGGTTCTCAACCTGTGGGTCGGGACCCCATTTGGGGTCGATCGACCATTTCACGGGGGTCGCCAAGCAA
>JANHFS010008886.1:153865-167794 GCA_032467975.1 Trimeresurus albolabris
TCTCTCTCTCTCTCTCTCTCTCTCTCTCTCTCTCTCTCTCTCTCTCTCTCTCTCTCTCTCTCTCTCTTTTTTTTTTTACAGTTTTTCAAAAAGAAAATCAGTGACTTCTACAGCGTCATCTGGCTGCTGTTAGAATCTGAATTGAGAAGTCTCAAATCTTTGCTCTGCTGGCAGGTAAGAATTGAAGGGGATTTTTTTTTAATTCTGCTACACAAGAAAAACACCACACAGTACACGTTGGTAAATATGAACTGCCATTAGGTCAAAGGGCAAAAGACACATACACAACAAGACTTGGAATGAAGAAATAACTTTAGGAACCCATATAAAGTACAGGCTGAATTAAAAACTAATAAACATTACCAAAGGTTGTGGTACACAGGTGTAATAGGATGTAGGAATTCATTAAAAGTTACTGAACTTTTTGGTGTGCATTCCTACTTCGGAGTGGTACCCTCAGCTAACCACAATAAATCCTTTTTTTGGAAACTGATTCTGGCTTAGAGTGCTTTTCTTGGAGGAATCTGAATGCACATTTTCATGCTACAGAATGTTTTCATAGTTATAACCAGATTTGTGATGCTTATCAACATATGTATGTAGATTTAGTTCTTCATAACATTTTAAACATGTTGATGAGAAAAGACAGTCTCTCAAAAGACTGAATCCTGTTTGTTCTTGCTATAAATCTTTCGCCCTACGTCCTGAGAGCTTTGTCCTTGGTCAGAAAATTATATGGCATAGCAAATTATGCCCGGGAAAAAGGAATTGGAAATGAATCTTGACCCCAAAATAAGGGAGGGAAAAATGCCTGGAATGTTATGTGCAAAGTAAGGGAAAATCAGATCTTAGCATTCCACCATGCCGTACTGACATCTCTGTAACCTTAATAAAGGCTTTTAGATTAAAAAAAATGCCTGAAAGTTCTTTGAAGTGTTTCGTTAATCAGACACATGACATCAAAATCTGTGAATAATTCTATCTAAATCTTTGGTAAGACACCATGTATAAAGTTGTTCTTTGTATGGTCATTCGATTTCAGATTGCACCTTTCTATAGGTACAATAGAATTCTAGTTCTAATTCAGATATATGTGTCCATGTGTACACAGGTACAGAGTGTCAGTTGAAGGGTCCTTGATACTCTCTTAGCTTGGTTGTTTAGTTTTTCTTGCAGATGTTTCATTACTCAAACTAGGTAACATGATCAATGCTAGCATTAGCCACTAGCTCTAATGATGTTACCCAGCTTGGGTAATAAAATGTCTGCAGGAAAACAACCAAGCTCAGAGAGCACCAAGAGCTTGTCATTTCAACCCTGAGCTATAAATATTCTCCTTTAGAGAGTTAGTTTCTATATGGAAAGGGTTTTTTTTTAACGTCTAAATGCCACCCTTATAGTTTGCTACTATTGAGTCCTCTTCTGACTCTTTCCTTTGCTCTTTATTCCATAGCTTATCTCAACGAACGTTTATCCTTTTCTGTTTGATTTTAAATTCTGGAAACATTTGCTTTTAATTACGTAGTACTCACCCTTCGTCAGACGGCTAAGTATTGAATGCAAAAATAAATAATAAAAAATTCTCTGTATTTTTTCCCAGGAATTGAGGAATGTAGAAAGTATTTTGGTTTCTCTGATGAATGACCTGTGTGTGTGTGTGTTTATGTGCATTTTCATTTTTTCCCCTTGGTCTTAAGCGTGGTTCAGGGCAATGGGGACCTCCAAGAAAAGATTTTTAAAAAGTAACAAATGATAAAGGATAGAGAATTTGAACCTAGGATTGCTTTCTCTGCCAGTGGGGAGAAAGGCCCCACTCTAATATTGTGCATTAAGGTAAAGACTTGCTTGAGTTGAATATAATTGCTGCTTATTGCCTTGATGTGTGTAATTCTGTGTAATTCTCTTGGCAGTAACATGGAGGAAGTGGCTATTGTGTTTTTCTGATTCCCCCCCCCCCAATATTTTGGGTTAGCCTGGCTTAGGTGAGTTCAGTGAACAGATGAAAATTGTAACAGTTCATGTGATGCTTATTTTGTGGGTGTTCCGTTACTTGAAGAGAGCATGGCATTAGGTGTGACAGCCATGCCTGTAAACCCTACAAGGTAGCCAAGATAAGAAGCACAACCAGGAATGCTAGTTCTATCTTTACTATAAGGTTACATTATAATATATGTAAGTCTGAAAGAGTTTCTCCCCTTTTCTTCTTTTGCTCTCTCGAAAACGTTTCTCACACCCTCCCTACTTCTGTGAGTTGAGATATTTTTTGCATGCCAGTTAGTTAATCTGCCACTCTCCCTCCTGTCTCGAGGTCATTCCCACCTACCATTACAAGACCTCACTGTCATGGCCCCTGCTGGTCCCTTCTCTTTCCATTTAGAGCAGGGGTGTTAAACTGGCAGCCTGCGGGCCGGATGTGTCACACGGAGGCCACATTTACCCCGGCTCCACAAAGGTAAAAAAACGTTGTGATATGTCACGATACATCACGTGATGCGATCGAGTTTGACATCCATAATTTAGAGGGAGGGTCCAGAGATGTTTAAAGCATAAAACTGTTCTCATGAGGCAGAGTTCTTACTCTGAATAAGAGAGCACCCAGAGATTGCTGTCAGTCTGAAGCTCCCTGCCTTTGTCCCCTCCTATAATTTGAATTTCTCGGCTTCAACTTCCAGTTGATAATCATATTATCGAACAGACAGAATGGTAGATTTAAATCATAAATAATCTAGCAACAGTAAATCAATCTTGAAATTTTGTCAACTGTAACATTATTTACAGTGTTCTTTTTTAAACAGAAGCTTTGATCAGATGCGTTCTTCAGTTATAGGTGGTATTTTTTTCTCTTTTTAATCCTTTCTTAATCAGAGCAGTTTACATTTATGATGGTGAAACAAATGGAATCCAGCTAGGAAGGTTATGACAACTGTAACATAAATAAATATGCATTCTCAGTAGGAAAAAATATACCTTTGACTTAATATATATTTCTTATAAGAAGACGTAGGTAACACTTAAGGTTTTCCATCTTTAGATAAAATTGCCATTGCTGACAATTTTGAATCTCAGAAGTGTCAGGGTTGGGAAATACTAGAGTAGTATTTCTCCCATTATCTTGATAAGTAATTATATGGCTGGGACTTTGACCATAAATGTTAGAAATGTGCTATTTTCCATACTCTTAACACAATAATTGCAAAAAAAATGAATTGATCTGCGGAAATAATTTAAAACCTCAAGCAATTTGGTTAAACATATTACATGTATTCTGTGCCTAATTGCACTTTTGTAGTAAGCTACAAAGTAAAAAGAAAAACCAAATTATTCACATTCATGAACACAGCATTCTTCTCAAGTTTGACATTATGGTATGTAGGGTTCAGAGTCCCTAATCACTGCAGGTTTCCTAAAGTGATACCTCTTTTTATTTATCTTACAGGTTTCACGATCAATTAAAGAGGCTACCATGACTTTGGACAAATTGGTTATCAAAGTAAGTTTATGATTGATGTAGGCAGAAAACCAATATATAAATAACTCCAGTTGGATTTTATGGGAGCAAATCTTGTTGTATTAATAGATTTTTTTTTCTTATATTGAAATACACTGCTAAATGATTCTAATATATTTCCCTTTGGTGTCAGGCTAGCATAACAAATGATAGCGTTATTTCAGCCCACTAATTATGTGACTGTCTAAAGATAAGGAGTATATATAAATTCAGAGAGAGGTTTGTGGCTGCAACTTATCATCATAAAAGCAAACTATATTTGTGACCAGCCAAAGAATAAAATTGATTGTACTGTCGGTTCAATCAGCTATTGGTAAAACGCAGTAATGGACTGGATCCTAACAACCATGAGTAAAGAGATGATAGCCACTAAAACTGTTCTACAAAGACTTCACTGCTGGGAGCAACGAATGGGAGGGGAGAAATTACCTCAACCTATTCTCAATTTTCAATGAATAAGAATCTTATTTTTTATGTGATAGAACAAGTGGTAGAAGCCTTGTGGTTCTGAAAAAAAATCATGTAGTATTACAGCTGATTGGTTCTATCATAGTTTATATAATTTTGCTTCTTTCTGGAAAGTAAAACCCCTTAGGTTTCAACTGCACTCCTTTTTTGCATTGTTCTTGCTGAAAATACAAAAGAAGCCTGACATATACAGGTAGTCTTCAATTAATGACCACTCATACAGTGACTTATTGGAAATTAGGAAGGTGCTGAATGAATGGTACAGTTCTGACTGTCCCAGGACCTCCATAGTCACATGATCACCAGCCAAGCATTTGGCAACCAGCTCCTATTTAGGATGGCTGTAGCATCACGTATCATGAGATCACCATTTCTGATCTCTGCCGATTCCCACAAGCAAAGTCAATGGGGAAGCTAGCAGGGAAGGTGACAAGTTTCTCCGGTAATTTGTTCTCACTCTTGTGGCTTTTTCCCTTGAGGAGCATGCTATGGTAGCTACAGCATCTCTCCCCTACCGGCAGCAGTCACCTCCTTATCCTTAGGCACCTCTGGCCCTGTAGTACTTGTGCTGCAGTGGCCATCCATGCCCCCTTGTGCACCCTTCCCCATCAGGCAGTAGCTGTGGTGGTGCAGTGGTACTTCTGCAGTACTGCAGGCTACTTCTGCTGGCTGCAAGCAGTTCAGCAGTTTAAACCTCACCAGGTTCAAGGTGTACTCAGCCTTCCATCCTTCCAAGGTCGATAAAATGAGGACCCAGATTTTTGGGGGGCAATAGGCTGACTCTGTAAATCACTTAGAGAGGACTGTAAAGCATTGTGAAACGATATATAAGTCTAAGTGCTAAGTGCTATTGTATCTATCTGCTTGTGAGATGCCTGGGACATGCAACTTCCTGCTGATTTCTCCATTAACTTTGCTTGTTGGAAGCTGGCAGGAAATTCTGAGGAAGTCCTCATTTAACAGTCCACTATCCTTGCCCAATAACAATAACGGGGAGTGCAAGGATTGCTATCGCTAAGCGGTGCAGTCAATTGATGTCTTCCATCACTTAGTGACAGAAATTCTGATCCTAATTAACCCAGGGATTACCTGTATTGATTTAGAGACGTCCACAGGACATAGAGGTTTTGTCAAAATGGTAAAAGTATATTGCCACATCATAATACAAACTCCACCATTCACCTACGTATGTGCGACATTATGACACCTGTACAAAAGAGTGATTTTTAAAATTTGACAACCTTCCCCTGCTCCGCCTGTGGGGGCTCATGAGATGAACATGCCTTTCTGCATGTGAAAAGCATCTTTGCTTGCAGCCGAAAGTTTTGTCATTTTCAAATGATGTTTTTGCAAGCAAAAAAAAAAATAACCCTATGAAAAGATAGCCATTAAGTTTAGCTATTTGAATAAAATCTCTGTTCTCCTTGTTTTCCCATGTCAGCTGTGTAAATCTTTCAGAGAACACTTGATTTTTATTGTCTTGGGAGTAATTGCACAATGGGTGGTCAATTTGTATTACTTTACTAAAGGCTACATGCAATCCTTCATGTCTCCTTTTGCAGCTTTTAATGAGATAGCAGATACCATTAACCCTTCTGTTAGTGTCTCAGAGTTAAATATTAAAGTTTATATTTTATGTTGTTCAGTCATACTCTACCCTGATGCTCAAAAGAAGCATGCTGGTGATCCTGAGTATTAATAATTTCTACCATTATGTAATTTTACTAATTGTTAAATCAGTAGGAAACTTAAGGGCATTCAATCCCCATTATATTAAGAAGGCAAATACTTAGAAGCATTGAGTTTCCTATGAGTATGGTGTATTTCATTCACTCCTTGCTGACTACAGCTTACATTTTCCTTACAACTGGTATCGGCATTGTAAGGTTATTGTAATATGGAAATTCTTGGATGTTGAACTTCCAAAGTGGTTTATTTCAGAATACTTCTACTATGTTTAGTAGAAATTAGCGGCTTGAAGCCTTTAACTTAACTATTACATGCAATTAAATCATTGAAAGATAGAGGGTAGAGCAACCCAACTGGCATTTATATTTCCTCACTTGACTGCATTTAAAACTTTTCTAATGATAACATTACGGATACTTCCAAAAATGTAGCTCTGGCTGTGATAATTTATTATTGCGTGAATTTTTTAGATGTTAATCTAGTTCCAGTTCCCAAACTGCTGAAGGTTCAGGTGGCTGAGGTAATTACAAACTTCTGTTATCACTCAAAAGACCTATCTCCTTGCTGCTTCCCAGAGAGGCTGTAGAAAGAAAAGAATAAAGTTTCCTCCTTGATGTACTTGGGGATATATTGGTTATAAATGGAAAGTTGTTCAATTGTTGGAAATCTATCTCAATACTTGCTAAAAAAAAAACCTCTATCAGAGTTCTGTTTGGGGGGAAAAAAACTTGGTCACTAGTGAGAATGAGTAAAGCTTTATTTGCATGATACTGAAAGTGTGGATACCTATAAGCACTCTTAATAGAAAGGTAGGACAATCTATTGATCTTCTGTCAGCGTTCAGTCTTGTCCATGAGCTACTGCCTTAATTTCCACCAAGGACCACATTTGGTCAGGGATAGACTTCTGTTGTCGTTTTAGATTCCCAGAAGAGATGAGCTAATTTTATGGCAAAGGTCCAAACCATGTTGTGGCTTGCAGACCACTGAGTCATACAAACAGCTCATGTGATGACAGGAATGATGTAAGAAGAAAAGTTAATCTGATGGAAAGCTGATTTCTTTGAAGCCTTGTGACTACCAATCGATTGTGTATTGAGAGTCCAGAAATTGTTATAATTATTGGTCGGTAAACTTGTGTGGTCTAGTAGTTCAGTGTAGAAATTCAGACATTCATTAATATCCCAATTTAGCACAATCTAACACTGATGATATTACCTAGTTAGGTAATGAAATGTCTGCAAGAAAAAGCCAACCTCGGAGACCACCAATGACCTCCCACCTCAATTTATTTAGGCCGAATAGTTTAAGCAGAACAATGGCTTCCTCAGACAGGTTTATTTAGTATGTCCTCAGTATGAGTTCCACAAAATGAGATTTATTTTAAAATATTGATGACACAATTCTGTTCACAGATTTTATTTTAAAGAGAATCATAATTTCTCTTTAACTTCTCCATCCTTACTTATTAAATAAATACTTACATTTACAGCACTGATGATGTTACCTAGTCAGGGTAATGAAATGTCTGCAAGAAAACAAGCAAGCTCAGAGAGCACCAGGGACCCCTCAAATACTTACATTTGTTGTTTATCCTTATTTTTATTTATTATTACAAATTCTTACTTATTATCCCTATTACATAGGGAGGGAGGGAGGAAGATAGGAAGGAAATTTCCAACTCTCCCTTGCCAGCTTCCCAGAAGCAAAGTCAATGGGGAAGCTGACAGGAAGCTGGAAATTGCTTTCACTCCCACTGATTCTTTGGCCTGTGGTGATCATTCTGTTTCTCTGAAATGATGACCCAGCAATAACGGATTATCTACTATTGTGGTAAAATTCTATGTGTATTTGAAAACAACCTCTTTCAATCAGAATGGAATATATGTATAGACATGCATGCAGTTTTCCTACGATTCACAAGATTATAAAAACAGTTTTTCTTCTCTTCACCCATGTAGAAAAGTCAACATTGTCTAGATATGCATGGTTGTCACTGGCTGTTTTGATACTTTATCCAACTTCATGATCTCATAAGAGCCATCAGCAACATAGGTCTCTATTCAACACTCATAAGCACTTTTCTCTACTCCTCCTGGTAGAGTATCCTACTCTCCACAATATTATCAACACATCTTATGAGTAATACCACAGATTGGACCCTGGATTCTTCACAAGTATCCTGCCACTCCCCCTCCTGAGGTTCACAAACTGCTCTCCCACAAAGGTCTGGCTGTGATTCCAATTCCCTTCCTCCCATTGCAGTCATGTTTGGTTGATTCTTGATATTTCATGTTTTAAACTTTTTAGGAAGGGCTTCTTTTTTGAATACTATTTGAGAATGTGAGTATATCAAGCAGGTTTTAAATGATAAATCAGTGCTAGTTTCAATGATAATATGCTTGATTTCAAATTGAAATTCAGATTTTGTTTTCTGTGCAAGTCATGGATTCTGCTTGGTACTATATTATCTAACATGTTTTCACTCAAAACTGTTTAGAAAGCTCTGGAAAATTCATTGGCTCATCTATTTACATCTCGGTGGTTTCAAATGTAATTTAGGAAGAGAAGAACACCTACAGTTTTAATAGCTTTGCTTCAGTAGAGCACATGTATCTTATTAGAAGGTCCCAGAGGATTTCAGATCATTTTCCTGATGCTGTAATACAATATTTTCTGTAGAGGGAGTAGTTGATCTACATTTGAGCTACAATCTCCAAACCTTGGGTTGAAAATTAATACGATATTCAACAAGAAAAGTTTTACTTTATTAATTTTACTTCAGTTTTTTTCTGAAAGGCTGAATTCAATGATTTCATTGCCTCTTTGGATGGTACAAAGTAGGTGAAGCATAGCAATTAAGAGATAGACTTGAGGCAGGAAGGCCCAATTTGCTAGTCTGCCCTCAGCCACCTTAGACTCTCTCCACTATACAGGGTGATTGTAGGGAAGAAAGTTGGGAGAAGGGAGTGCCGTGTGTCCCACTTTAAGCCCCGAAATAAAATTGGGATAGAAATCTAATAATACAAACTGTTCAGTTGAATATGAACAAACATGAATGAAAGAAGTTGTATAGGTCTGTTAAAGATGAGATTGGCATTACTGTCCATGCTGACCCTTTGATGTAATACTAAAATGTTGTGATGCTGTGAAGATAGATTAGCATTGATTGAGAAGCCTTCGAAAAGCGATGTTCTATTCTAGAGATCATACATGTTAACATTTAAACAATATTTTAAAAGAAACCAGCATTGGAATAAGGTGGATTGAATGGGACTTTCTTCCGGGTTTATTAGATTGGTCTGGAGTTCCCATAGCGAGATAGAGAATGTAAAATAAAACTTTTTAATCTGGAATAGCCCTGATTCTTTGTTTGGTGGAATAATTTTTTAAGGTCAGGGGATCACTGAATTTAATTTAAAACTGTGCAGATCTTTCATGATGACTTGCTCTTAGTCTAACCAATAAATAACCTTGAAGTTGTGTGTGAGTCTTTGAGGTTCCTCAGTGAAGGTCTTTGGAGCCTCATGTTAAAAATCATGTACAGTAGTTTTCCCTGCCTCCCCTCCCCTTTAGTTTTTCATCTGGTAAGTGTCCCCGTTTGTGCTGTTGTCGAAATAGGACTGTGTAGGTCGCTCTGTGCTGCCCCCTTAAGGAAATGCTATTGGCACTCTCTCTCCCTGTCCCCTTCCACCCTATTAAACAGACTCTTGCTTAACTGAAGAAGGTGCTCTTGCTATCTCTGATGCCAATGATAGCAGTAATTACAATATGAAATATGAAATGTTCTCCCACAAAAACAAGTTTTTGAGTTCTCTGCACTTCCTTAGGGCATTCTCTTGAAGGCTTTAATGTCAACTCCTAATAAAACTGGAATTATCTCCTCATTCCCTAACTTCCCTGTTTGTTCCCCTGAGAAATTGTTCCCTTGCCAGGTAGTGTTTTTCCCCCCCTATCTTTTGGATTCCTATCGTTGAACTTGGCCACTGTTAAGCCAGGATGCATGCAAACTACAGAAGTGTTTGAGATTACAATCTGGCTCCTTTAAATACCAAGCAAAGGGCGTCCTTTGCCTGTCATCCTATTACATTTTCCTTTCTCCTTTCAAGTTTGATTGTAGTAATTTTTTTTGTCATTTGTATTTTGATCATTTAGCTGTCAAAATCCACTTTTGTCTTTCTGGTTGGTAACTTGATCTGACATCTAGGATGCTTAAAACTCCAATACAGTTAATTATTTTCTTAGGTTTATCTTTGACCTGGGCTTTCTGAATTGTGCCCTCTGGATCAGGATTTCTGAATCCTGCCCTCTGGAACGACCTACCCCCTGACCTACGTACAATTACGGACCTGCGCCTCTTCCGCCGAGCCCTGAAAACCCATTTGTTCCATGCAGCCGGCCTGGCGTAGTCTTGATTGGGTTTTAGTTAGGGGTTTTACATTTTAGAGCAGGCTTTTATTTAATATTTTATTTAATATTTATTGTATTTTTATTATTGCCTATTCACAGCCCTGAGTCCTGTAAGGGAGATAGGGCGGTATATAAATTTAATAAATAATAATAAAATAAATAATAATAATAATAATCTTGGTAAACACCCTTGGTGCCGATGACAGGCCAAATGGGAGCACCCTGTACTGGAAGTGGCACCCCTTGTATGCGAACCGTAAGAACTGGCGGTGGGCCAGAGAGATAAGAATGTGGAAATATGCCTCCGTGAGGTCGATGGACATTAGGAAGTCCCCTCTTCTTACGCTTCCCAAGATGGATCGTAACGTTTGTATTTTGAACTTGCGATATGCAAGATGAAAGTTTAGACTCTTGAGGTCTAGGATTGCCCTCCATCCCCCTGAAGCTTTGGGACAACGAAGAGGATGGAGTAAAATCCCTGACCTCTCTGGTCCAGCGGTACCAGTTCTATGGCCCTTATGTGTGATAGGTATTGAACAGCTTCATTCATTAGTCTTTTCCTTACTCGGTTCCGGGGGTATGGACAAGAGAGGAACCGATTTGGGGGTTTGGATATAAATTCCAGGAAAAGACCGTGACGAATGATGTTGAGCACCCAAATGTCCGTGGTGGTGGCCTCCCACTGGTGGGCAAATAGGAAGAGTCTGCCCCCAATGGGAGGTGACAATGGGCCGTCACTTGGAGCGATGGAACAGCCTGCTGTTCCCCCGAAAGGGCCGCTTGCCCTGGAACTGCTGCCTGAATCTGGGAGTCTGTCTATCAGGCTGTCTGTCTGTCTATCCTGTCTGGCTGGGGACGGTTGAAAGGATTGTGTATAGTTGTATCTGGCTCCTGTACGAAAGGCTTGTCGTCGGGAGTAATAGATGGGACGCTTGTCCGGTTTTTTGAGGACATGTTTGAGTATCTTATGTTTGTCCTTGTTTTCTGTTAGGTAGGGGTTCAGAGCATCGCCAAACAATCTACCTCCCTGATATGGAGCGGCTGCCAGCTTCCATTTGGTTTTAGCGTCGGCATGCCAATGTTTCAACCATAACACACGGCAGCCTGTAATATTAGACGCCATAGCCCTGGATGAAAACCTGGTGGCCTGGAGGGTTGCGTCCAAGGCATACTCAGTGGCTGCCACCATTTTACTGAGGTCCTGGTGTGTGCGGAGATCCTCTATTGGGATTCGGGTTTGAAGCTGTCGTAGCCAGCAAAGGGCGGACCTATTGAAAAATGAGGCAGAGGTTGCGGCTCTGATCGCCCAAGCAGATGATTGGTGCGTTCTGTGAAAGGTGGATTCGCATTTGCGATCTTCGTTCTTGAGGGCCTCCGAAGGATTCCCCGAGATAGCTGTGGACGATACTAGGGGCCCCAATGGTTCGTCTACGGACGGTACTTCCAAGGCCTCTTCCAACTCCTTGGCAACAGTGTACAATTTTTTGTCAGTGTTACCCGGGAGAGGAAGGGAGGCCGGAGATGCCCATTGTCTGTGTATTGCGTTCAAGAACAGCAAGGGACGGGATGTGCTGTTGAGTTGCTACAGGTTCAATGAAATTCGGGTCTGCCTCCGCATCCAGGTCAGCTGGGGCATTGGTTGAGGAGGATTCAGACCCAAGGTGAGCTGTGGATATGGCCTTACGAAGTAAGGTGACAAAGAAGGAAGGATTGAAGAGCCCGCTAAAGGAGGGTGCCTCTAGAGGGAGTTCCTCCTCTTTGGACATTGGAATTTCCTGTTCAGTCTCGACCTGAGTAAGGTAGGAAGTCTCAGAGACTGATGACCCACCTGGGGAGGGAGGGTTGTCGTAGTTCTCGGTCAGGTGTGGTGCGTGGCAAGGAACTGTGTTTACTGGCTTGGAAGTCTGGGTCCTAGCATCAAAGGCCCTATCAACTGCTTGGGCAATTAGGAGGGCGAGGCGGTCCTCATTGGGAAGGTACCCCGTTTTGTTTGGCCGCAAGCCTGCCGCCGTAGGGGCAAAGGTGGCTTCGGGAGTTCCTTGAGGAACACTTGTAGTGATGGATTAAGGGATGGACGGACACTTGCTTGGTCCGTACTGTGTGGTGAAATGTGAGGATTCCCCCACTGACCAGATGCCCAGGGGAGATGAAGGGGCTTCTAGGGGCAAATCCAGTTCTAACTCCTGAGACTGAGCTGTTTCCAGCCTGGCCCTTTTCTGCGCCTTGGAAAACTCCCTTTCTAAGGCCTGGTGTCTCCGTGCAGTCTGTTTGTCTGCTCTTTTTGAGCTTTTGGTGGTAGATCTTACCTTGGTTCTGGTCGTCGTCTTCTCCGCGCCCTCCAGACCAGGTAGTCCTGATGAGGATGGCAGAGCACTCTTAGCTGTGGGGGCAGAATCGCCCATACTCCGATGGCACAGGAACACGAGAGGGGGCTCCTGGTATCCGGAGAACAATGCACTCTGGGTAGGAACAGGCGCACTAGAGGGGCGTCTGTAACCCAGGTGAGGTTGTTGCGTGGATGAGGACAGGCGTACTAATAGGGATGTCTGTAATCCACTATATTTTGGCACAGATAAGGACAGACACACTGCAGGGGCATCTGGAATCCGCTGGTTCTGTTCTGGATGAGGGCAGGTGCACTACAGGGGGCGTCTGGGATCCAGATGAGTGCTGTACAATGATCTTCTGTTAATCCAGTTGGTTACTCATTATCTTCATCTAATCTGGATAGATCTAATTAGAAATTCCTTGAGAGACACCAGACCTAGGTAAAGGGAGTCTCAGGGAGCTTACTGAAGGGACTGATTGTTCCAGTTAATTAATCAATATAATCAATCAATCATCAATTAATTATTAATTAATTTAATTAACTCGCTTAATCAATTTAGCTAATTTAATTTAATTATTAATTCAATTAATTAATAAATTAATTTAATTGCACAATTAAATTTTCAATAAATTTCCAATAAATCACCCCCTGACCGGGTGATTAAATGTTAAATACTACTTAATTAATTAAAAAATAATCAGTTAATTACTATACAATTGATTAAAAAGGTAATCAGTTTCCGAACTGATTACTTACTTAATTAAAAATAATCAGTTTCCGAATTAATTAAACAAATTGGTTTTAGTTAATTACTAAACAATTGATTAAAGGCAATCAGAGCTGATTAGATAAAGAGGTCCAATCCGGGGACCACGTTGCCCAAGATGGCGATCGCGCTAGACAAAGACAATATGGCAACTCTGAAGCAAAGACAATATGGCAACTCTGAAGCAATAGGTAAGAAAACAACAAGCAAAGACGTTTAAATCTTCCTGCTGCAGAGCCTCATGCCGAAATTGAGGTTTTTTTATTTACCGGTCAGCTGCTGAACAGCTAATCGGTGCTGAGTGGGGGAAGCGCGCACGCTCTTCAGTCGGCAATTCTCCGACCGAGAAAACAGAAATTTCAGAAGAAATTGGAGGAGACCCCAGATAGTTTGAAGACCCTGGAATTTTAACTTTAGGTACGAAGGAGATAGTTCCCTTCATTCTGTGACCCCCCTCCCCCCCGGAGCTGCAGCCGCAAGCTCCGGTTGAGAGAGATTGCCCTTTAAAGTTTAAAGTGCTGAGGACTAACAGCTGTTAGTCCTCAGAAGCAGCCAGCAAAAAAGGGAATCCTTCTTTGTCTTTGCTGGTCTGAAATAAGGAATTTAGGGGAGAGAAAAAGAAGGAGCCCCTTCAAGAAATATCCCCCCCTAGCAATTAAATCTACCAGGATTAAATTAGGAGTAAAATCCCAGCTAAAGAAATATAAAATGGAGGATCCCCCAATGGAAGACTATACCTGCCTAAGAGCCAAGTTTTCAC
>JANHFS010008889.1:14367-32754 GCA_032467975.1 Trimeresurus albolabris
TCTTCTTCTTCTTCTTCTTCTTCTTCTTCTTCTTCTTCTTCTTCTTCTTCTTCTCTTCCTTCTCCTCCTCCTCCTCCTCCTCCTTCTTCTTGTCGTTGTCATTATTATTATTATTACTACTACTACTATTACTATTACTACTACTATTATTATTATACACTCTTCTCATTTTGGAATAGCTCCAGTCCTTTTGGACTCTTTTTCTACAACAGTTCTTTTTAAGGTCCAAGAAAGAAATCCAACCAAGATTACATCACGATAAAAGTTAATGCTCCATCAAATTAAGTTTAATACTCATAACTTTATGGATGTGCCCATGAAATTTCAGGTATACATTACCTGATTTTCTATTTCCTTCTTCCATGATATTTGTTTTTCAACTTTCCAGTCTAGCATTTCCTAGTGGTGTTACATCCGCGTACCAAATGCTTAACTTTTCTGAGGGAAAACTAGCTAAGGGCAGCTTGCTGCCATCATCTACTATGATGGTGAAAAAGCATTTTAATGATTACAATTTTATTTCTGATCTTTTTTCTGCACATCCTCACTATTAAATACTTTTCCCCCCCTCAACAGCTGCACGCGGCTGTGTTGGCTTCATCTTTAAGCTATTCACTAACCTCTTTGCTTGCACTCATCAGCAGGATCTGTATCTCTATCTCTATCTCTGCATCTATTCATATTTATCTACATGTCAGATATTTTACTCTCATGAGAGTCATTATATGTTTGCTTCCACATTTGCCATTTTATTGACTGCTTAGCTAGCTGAACTGAGATCTGCTCGAATTTCATTCAAAGTTTATTTTTTTAAAAAAAGTCTAAAAGGAAGCCTTCTCATAGAGCAGGTACTACAAAAGCTTGGGCTATCCCTCTTAGTTTTAAGTAGCCTAAATCATCTGTTATTTCTATTCAGAGGCTGATTTGGCCTCTTCATGGCTCATCCTTAACTCAGGATACTTTAGAAACAAATTATAATATATTGTTCCCATCGTAGCCCCTTTGAGGCATTCATTCATTCATTCATTCATTTTCTATAGGCTGCCCAACTCAACCAAGTGACTTTGGGCAGCATGTTTTAACTGAACCCACTGCAAACATTGCCTTTGGTTCATGAATCTGTAATTAGGTAATTAACAGGCTGAGTTGTGAAGTTGAGGCCGGTTGTAGGATGGTCTCTTAATGCCATCATTTGAGGGGTGGTTGCTGAGCATAGGGTCTCCTGCTTGAGCAGGGGGTTGGACTAGAAGACCTCCAAGGTCCCTTCCAGCCATATTCTGATTGATTTAGCTTAAGTCTACCAATTATTTGATCAATAACATTTCCACTATAAGAATACATCTGTCAAGCAAATCAATACATGTATATCTATGCCATCTCCACACCATACAATGTCAGCACCATGACACTCTTGTGTCTTTCACACAATGCTTGTGTCTTTCCATGAAATGAATGCAGGGCAAAAAGTTCCCTCAGAAATCCTGCAAATTTTAAACAAAACCATTCCTTACTGAATAGCATTGAGCATTCCCCTTGGTACATTCTAGCTGGATGATGTAAAGTACTCTGGGTGTGGGAGGCCATGCCATGAAGCACAGGAAATAGCTTAAATCTTCTCAAATGTTTATAAAGTTAAGTAAATGGGAAATGGTTACAGCTGACACTGCCAACCACTTCAGAGCTATTTCAGTGAGAAATACTATCATTACTATTATTTTTATAATAAATAATCCCTCTGTCTCAGAAACTGGTGCTGAATTAAAAGGTATGGGGGAAGAAGGCCATCCCAATATTGTGGGAGTACTGACCCTATTTTGAATGCCTTTTTATTTATTAATTCTGTACTATCCATCTCTAGCTCCGTACTCAAAATATGTAAATAGAACAGGGCATTGTACTCAGAATTAAATTCAAGAACTAAAGTTTAACATTCCATTCTAACCAATTAATTGGCCAGGAAAGATAACATCTAAGTAAACCTTCATCTCTCCACACACATACTGTCCATGTCAAGATCTAGAAGTTAGAGAGAATCCAAAATAATAGGATAAATGGTTGCTGAAGTTATACCCCTATGTGAAGCTCTGAGAGGCTTGCAGGCTTTGGAAACAAGAACCACTTGGCACTCTGTAAATATATTTATTGTTAGTAAGTTAATGTAATGTTTGGAATCCCGAAAGGCTGCCAATAGTATAATCAAAGCAGGCTACTCTTGATTCTGTTCTTTTCATGCTTCTCACCCAATCCTGAACTCAAGAATCTCTGCTTCTTCCCTTTAGCATCTTGCAATCCTCATTGTTTTCTCTAGTTAGACACTCTATCAGACCATATGACCCTCAACACAGGAGCTCAAGTTGAAATGGAATGAATCACCTGTTATCCACAAACAACAATGTAAATTACTCACACCGGCCAATCTTAAAGGCAGAGAAATAAGTGTCTACTGTAGTGGTGTAAGAATCCAAATGTGTTTTTAAATGGGCTTTACCTCATATTGAATATGATCAATCGTAAGAATTTCTTCACATGTTCTTCAGCTTATAGCCCACTAATTTCACTCTTCCTAGCTACCTAATAAACCAAAAGGCTAATTTGGCTTTGTAAGAAGAAAGCTGGGGCTTAAGAGCTTTCCCAGGTCGTTTGCTTCTTTCAAAATTGTTCCCACTGGCAATATCTAGGAATTCCATGAGAGTATTCAAAAAACCATCTGGATCTACAGTATCAGTGTCAAATAGTATCCTGCAGAGGTTTAAGCCAGCCACTGATACGGAACTTCTTTATTCATGACAATGGAGTTACATGGAGCTTCTTCATCTTTTGATCACTAAGATCACTGAAAGCAAATCCAAAGTTTATCTTTCTACTACAGTGGGGTCAGATATTGGCTGTGAATAAGTCCATGATTGTCACGGATGACTTGAAGTCTTGAGCCACTGTTAAATGGGCAATCTCAGTATGAACATTGAAATTCCTCTGGTGAAGAAGAGTAGGACAATCCAATACCACACTTCACATTATCTGACTGATCTCATGAAGAAAAAAAATGTTATATGGTATTTTTTTTAGTGTCACAGCCCTCCAAATGCAGCAGTATGCATTCAAAATTAACATTGCACTTTCCCGCCATTCAATAATAGACCATAAAATAGGATTGAACAGCAAGAATTTCAGTGCGGGAGGGAGCTATCATCTTGACTTTCATTGAGTCAAAGTTACATTGACTTGCGTGGGCAGGGGAAGAGTCCATGTGGTCAATAACTTAATTAGGCTCAACCAATTATTTAAAAGCATTTACAAGCATTCATGTTCTGTTCATCAAAATAGCATCAAAAGATGCCATCTGATTTTAATTCAAATTGGGCATGCATAGTAATTAATCTGAAATTAATTACTGGTGTTGAAAAGGTTTCTTCAGCTGTATGATTTATTTATTTATAAAATATGCCGGATACACCTTTGTCTGCTGTGAAGAATCAGTGGCCCTCCAAACATTGTTGAAGCACAGCTTTTGGCATTCCTGAGAACCAGTGATCCTGGCTGGACCTACTGAAAATTGCACCTAGTAGCATTGAAAGACTTGGATTCATTTATCCTTACTGCTTCACTGTAACAGGCAAATACTATTCTATTTTATATTCTTCTTGTTATTTCTTTAATTATATCTTTGCTTGGCTATTTGCTATAATTGAGAAATTCTTGGTATTTATATGCTTGTTGCTTAGGGGTACACAACTTTGAGATTATAACACACTGTAAATTTCAATCTTTTCAACCTCATATTTTCCATTGTTCTATCTGTATATTATTATCAAAATTTAACCCACTTTTTCATATCTTCCTTAACTTGTTCTCCTTTCAAATTCCAATAAAAGTTTATATATTTTAGCAATTGCATATTCCTCATTTGTGCACAATTCTACTATAGTCTCTTAGAACATTTATATACATCTTTTGTTCTACTTTAAAATGTTCTAATTGTTGTAAATAAGAGAACCACTGACAACTATATCCCCTTGACAAAATTCTAATATCTCATGATAAGTTAGCCATTTGTGTTTACTTATTATTTCTCCTCTTGTGCTGAGATCCACAAAGGAGTTTTCAGCAACAATCTGGGTTTCTATCTAATCCATATTCTTAATATAGCATGTCTAACATAATTTTTAAAATCCACATTAATTTTGATTTTGTCATATTTTTGTCACAAGCATCCATGTCACCCAAATCTCAGGTCATGTCCTTCTAACTCTAAAACCTTCTGTTTCCCAGTAGCATCTACTTTTTCATCCAAATCATACAACAAGCTGCAAAATATAATTTCAAATCAGGTAAATCCAATTCTTATTTTTTTCTTTGCATGTTGTAACACATTGCATTTAATTTATATTTTTTCCTCTGCCAGACCAATTTAATATATCCTTCTCTCACTGTTTAAATGGGGTGGCAGTTGCCAAAACGCATTGCCCAAAAAGAAAAGGTAAGACATTCATTTTTATCACAGAAAATTTCCCCAACAATGACAATAGTAATTTCTTCCACCTTAACATGATTTCTGGTGAAGATTTGGAGTTTCCACTGAGGATTCATAGCGAACTAGACATCTCAGAAGAAAAAAGGATGGTAATGCAGTCACACTGGCAGTCAGATGGTAAATTCTGGCCAGTCCAGTCTTTCTGGAAAAAGGAGAAATACTGAGATTGCCCACTTGCATTCTGGACAGTTGTTCCTTGTGCGCAGACTACAAGAACTGAGATTATTGTAGTCTGCTTGTGAGCTGAATAGCTGGGAGTTGAGGGATTTCAATCATGCTCATAGCTGTAATGCAGACTGAATCTTATCCGTTCCAGTATACATAGCAGGATGGAATTCTCAGACTATTGACAAGGATTCCATGAAGTTATTAAAATTGTATGACAGTATGTTTCCAAGAAACTTGGATCCTAGAAAACCAGTTTGATACAATGTATTTATCTGGTTTCATAGCATGCATCATTCCAGCAAGGAAATTATATCCTATATGCTGCCCTTTTATATGTTTGGTTCTCTTGGTAAATAGGAAGTGGAATCTAAAGGCAGTGCAAATAAATTTTGACTATAATCCCTCTTTCCTTATAGCAAGATTTATGATAACAAATAAGATTGCTTAGAAGTAATATTAATATTTATTTATAATATTAAATGTTTATATGCATCCAAAAGGTTCTAAATCTCAGAATCAGGACCACTGGGCTATACCTGAAAATACAATTCGTGGTATAGAAGACAAATTTCTACTAGATACTTTTATCATACTGGAAAATCTTAATGCAATAATAATAATAATAATAATATTTATTGATATTAATATTAAATATTAATAAGAATTAATTAATATTAATAAGGAAAAATAAGGTGATAAGAACTAAATAGCAAAACAGTCAAAATTAATACATATGAACTGTCCCTTACTTTCCCTTATTCTTTGAAGGACTTAATTTAAACTTGGCAGGGCATCTAAATTTAAAATGGAATTGTCACATTCGAAATGGCTCTTACCCAAGATTCTTTTGGTAATTTTAAATAAATCAATGAATACAGCAATAATAATTGAACATTTCAAAACATGGAGGTTACCAACCTATTATATTCCAGAATACTGGCTTTGAAGTTAGTAGAAAGTTGAAAATATATAATAGCCACATGCTTACACTAAAACTTTGAAGCCATAAAAAATTAAAAATGGTCTATTAATTTAGCTGATAAAATCTCTGCAATAATTAATTTAAACCATTGGCAGACATTCACCTTAAATTTATTAATGCTGATCCAACTTTTCCAGTTATTCTGAACCATTATCAACAAATACTTGACCATTTAAAACTAGAATTAAGAAAGTGTGCTTCTAAATTAAGTTCAATTCACCAACAACATAGCCACAAGTTTGGCATGGAATGTAAAATAGCACATTGTATGCTTAAGAATTTGGCAAGGAGAGCAAAAGACAATTGTTCCTCATAGGTAATTATGGAACTGCTTAGGAAGAAAAATGAATATAAACTTCTTCTAGACCACAAAAAGATATTATATCAAACAAATATATGGCACTCCCTCCTACCTTCCATAGATTCTAAAGACGCATTATTATGGAAACTGATAAATGAATGATAATGTGGGCAAAGATACAAATTTCTAAGAGGTTGCACTGTCCAAAGAGAACTGGGAGAACCCTTATATTAAATATTTTGCTCCCCATCCCACTCATGCTAATTCTACAGTTAATCTAAAATTTTATGATGCTACATAAAGAACAATAAAATTCTGGAGTACAAGTGGTGGTCAACCAATGCCTTCATTCCTCTTGTAAAACCCACGTTGTTCCTTACTTTTCAGATGCAGTAGAGTTATGCAGAATTTCTACCCTTATGATATGGAATTCTTTCAAAACAAGTTCATCTGAACTATTTGAGTTGTACCTAATGGGATTCCTATCCCACTTTTTTTATGCAGAAACTGTATATACCCAATTAAAGTTTGAATAATTGTAAGGACATTTAATTGGCTAGATTCCTTTCAGTATCTGATCCCTGACTTCTCCTGGAACAAATGAATTTCTTCACTTCTTGCAGTTGGTCTACATTTTTATCCAATTCTATGTATTCCTTTGGTTTTTCTCCAGAATTATTTTTTAAATTCAAATAATGCGAATAATAATCTATTATTTAAAACAGGATGCTGTATGTCTTTGCCCAAAGAAATGTGTTTAATTTATCATAAAATAAAATTACCCCTTCGTACACACTTAATAAACCCAAAATTGAATGTGAACATTACCTGGATTAAGTTACAGTGACATCTCTTCAAGAGGCACTGCAAGACTATGGTTCCAACAAATGGTATTAGGTCACAAAGGAATAAAGGAAAAAAGTCTGAAAGATTTAAAAACTTTTGGGAAAAAATTTAACAAAGAATCAATGTAAGAAAGTTTAAAACAGATAAAGGGGACAGTGATACAGTTAGATTATTTTTTTTGTGAATCTGCTTTTGAACAAAATGGAAATAAATTAGACGAACAAACTGGACTTTTGTGGGAATATTTTTGGCTATTAAAGAGTGTAGACCCTTGGTGGATTTTACAAAGCAAAAGATAAAGATAATATGAGCCTCACTACAAAATGCAATTTAACATGAAAATATTAAGGGCATAGAAAGATAAAAGAGAAAAAAATCACTTTGGGATTATAATACCATGATGGCAATCACCAGAAAAGCAACCAGAATAGAGGAGAAGAGAGGATTGGTAGAGTAACCTGCAGAATTAGACCGTATTTCGTTCAGAAAACTTTTGAACACAGAGCCAATATATGTACTGAATCATATGACCCTAAACTTGACGAAGGAATGGATTTCCCCATTGGCTTTGCTTGTGGGAAACTGGCAGGGAGCATTGAAAATCAGGATCACATGATTGTGGGGATGCTACAACAGCCATAACTTTGTGAAAAAAAGTGATCTGAACATCCTGGAAATTTTACTCCTACTGTAATAATGGGTCCCAGATTTTTATATCCATTCTTTAAATTAGCAATTTGAGGTACCTTGATTCAAAAACTGTTGCAGGAAAATGGATTGTTTGGGCAAACTTGAGTGTTCACACAGTTTAAGTGAGGATTTTAGTAGTGTTTAGTTAGACATTGTATTGCACTAAAGATTTTTTTCTCTCCCTTCTGATGAAACACTATGCGTAAAACAGCTTGTCCTGGTGCCCCAGAATGATTATAAATTTGTCAGTCCTCTATATCAGTTCATTACAGAGCTAGCTGGCTTGATGATAGTGTTCTGTTCAAGCTAAACCCAACTCTAATCTCAGTGGGTTGTGTAATACACATGAATTGCATATTTCACATGAACTTTTTCTCACATAAAGTTATCAGCACAACGCCTCATAAAAATCCATCTGTTTTCCCCAATTCACATTTTCATTTTAGCTTCCCAAGCTGATGCCCTCCAGATGTGCTGTAACTACAACTCCCAGAATCACCAGCCAGCATTTTGGAAATCCAGCCCACGTGGCACTTCAAATAAACAGATGTTTTATTTGAACTGGCTGTTACATTCACATGCCAGGGATCTATGGAGCAAATCATGATTCCGATGTATGTGTTTTAGATATCTATGTAGGACCCCATTCCAACAGTTCTCCAGAAGTCCGTATCTGTACCAGAAAAGCTAATATTTGATAATTGTTAGACCATTAAACAATTGAAGGTACAACAGTAATGACAATAACTAAATAAAAATTAAATGACAGAATCATAGTAGCCTATCTGGAAATGTTTTATTTATTTATTTGAGTTTATTAGCTGGTCAATTCTAGTGATCTCTTGTTAATGCTTCTATTTTAATATGTATCTACTATTTTTTACTTCACTATATGGGGTAACTAGATCGCTATCATTTATCAACTATATGACTATAATATGCATTTTGATATTAATACCATAATCATAACAGCCCAGAAAATTGTTATATTTCATTGTTGGGAGATGTATCTCATCAGGCAACTTCTCCATTGAACCAGAAGTAAAGAAAGCAATTCAGACATAATAATTGCTGGCAGACTTTCGGCCAATCACTTCCTCTGTAGAAAAATAAAATTAGGAGGATATTACTTCAAGCTCCTGGAGGACAAGAATAAGAGAAAAGTACTAAAATCAACACTGCCCTCAGTTTGGCAAAGTATCAAGAGGCCAACAAGGACCATAAACAGTAAGTGCAGTTGTTCAGTGCAAAATGAATGCTTCACAATAATAATAAAAAAATCAGAGATCATTGGAACGTAAAATAAATATGCACATTTACTACTGAGAGCCAGGAGTGAACAAGAAGCTATTCTATTTAACACTGCATGGACATGTTTCTTTGAGACTTGTGGCGCGTTGTTACAATGGGGACTTGCATCAACATAATTAAAGACTGAATTTGGTCTAGTAAAGGATCTTTCAATAGTTGAAGAGATATAGTTTTTTTTTAAATTCATAAATCTAGTTTACCCAACATGCTGAGCCACATTATGGGTGGATTTTGCATGTTGTCCTGACTGGAACTTGGGCCAAAATTGTGGTTGAGATTGTTTTATTTAATCACAATCTAGAATTGTGGGCTGGCTTCGACTGACTTGTTTCAATCATAGCTTTGAATGGTATCCAAGCTCAAATTAATGACTAGCTCGGAAGGAGGAGGTGGAGATGGGAGTAGCTGCAGAGCAATGGCATTGTTTAAAAAAAACACAAAAAACAAAGGGATTGCTCTTTTCCTACCCCATAATGTAGAAAAATAAAAAGAGGTCTCATGGCATTTGACTAACACATTTTATCAAGATTAATAAACTTTGTGAGCAGCATCTGACTTTATCAGAAGCACGAGTGGCTAGATTGGTGTAAGATTAATGCAGGTTACTTCAGCAGTTTCTCTCATTTAGTATGTTTGTATATGTATAGTAAAACAAATTCATTAGCAGCACCATCCTTTTTATAAAGCAGTATACCAAGAGAGGAATATTTTTTTTAAAAAAAGTGCAAATTGTCATGTATTTGAATGCATTGAAGAATTATTGAGGAGAAGGTTTTGTTCCATTAACCTAACAATGTAATTGTTTCTGGCATGCCAAAATTATGCTGTAAGTGGCTAAGTCCATAAAGAAAGGAACAACTGAGCCTTATTATCCATCTTCATTTAGACGGATAAGCTGTAGTCATTTTAATATATTTTGAAATTAATATTGTTTGGCATTATAATTAAATGTGTCTTTCGTTGTTCACTCACTCTTGAGTAGTGATGTGGACTTAGCCCTGAAGGGATTATTTTCCCCTCTGTTCCTGCACAGAGAATGGAATGCTACAGAAACCAATTAGAAAACTATCTATCCCTAAGCTAATTGCAGAAAAAACAGCAAAAAGTTTGGTAGTTCCACTTGCAGTGAAGCTTGTGATAAGGTTATTTGAAAGCTTTCATAATCTAGGCAAGGGTGACCTTTAGCAGGAAAAATAAACTTAAACATAATTAAACTACATTTTCAATCAAACAACATTTATTTTTGAGCAGACATGCCTATGACTGTCCTGTAAGACTCCTTGCCATGGACAATTTATATTAACAATCAGTAAAGGAATTAATGAGTAAAACAGGAACGCACATGTATTCTAGCCTAAACATGACTCTCTGAAAATAAAGCCCATTAAGTATTTGGAATTTATTCTTTTGAATAATATATGGTTATTAATTATTGCCTAAGTACATCAAAAGCCTTTCACTGTTTCTACTGATACAAAAGCAACAAATACTAACCAATAAGCAGCAAATTTACAATCTTAGTAATTAACCCTACTTAATTTATCTATATGCTGCTGTTGTAGATGGTTTCTGGTTGTGATCAATCTATAGTTATTCAGCTCTATAACAATCAAATAAATTGCATTCCATAGACAACTGGATATTATTTTACAAAAAGCCAGCAATAAATTGTTACCTTTTTTTACAATGAGCAGAAACATTTGATAATCTGTTTAAATGGAAGAAAACTAGCTATGTGCTAAATAACAATGATAAATGAAATACATATATACAGAACAGAGGTATTCCAAACAGTATTTATTAAATCAGAAGTTGAAATGTTGCTTTTGCCTCTTAATTGTGAAATTTGAAATTTCTGGTCCTTGGAAATGGGACAATCTAAACTTTGCAGAATTCTTAAATGATTCGCATTATTTACATGGATATTTATGATATGTCACCTTCTCCCTTTACTGTTTATAACATTTTGAGGACAGGAATTTGTTTTCCTTTGGAAAATCAAGTAAGCAAACAAGTGCTTTGCTTTTGTATGATGTGACCCTAACATTTGGCGTGTTAACCCGTTTATTGTAAAGAGCACCATATTTCAAACTGTATTCTGAGGACTCCGGGGACTCTTAAGATCCTCTTAGGAGTCTGCAAAATCAAAGTTATTTGCCAGCCTACCCTGAAAAACAATACAGTATTAAAATCTGAACAAATAACCCTGAGAAGCTGTATAGCAGACAATGCATCGATTTTAATTTTTAATGTGGTATATATTGATGAATATAGCCCCTACAAACAAAAGTTATTTTGGGGTCCTCCATAATTTTTAAAATCAGGAAGATATCCTGAGAGAAAAAAGTTTATGAAACAGTGTTATAGAACAATGTGTGAATCCAATCAATTACATGCTATCCAAATTTAGCAGAGCTTACCTTTCAAGACTTGGTAAGACTTACTTTAGCATATAAATACCCAGGCTGCCATTTGAAGCAACCACATATGTGGACACTTTATTTATTTAGGGTAAATTGTTGTTGTTTTAACCATTTAGTTGTGTCTGGCTCTTGGCTCTTATAGGCAAGTGCTCTCCACGTTACCCTGTCAAACACAGCTTCTTTCAATTGTTGGATGTTCAACTTTGCATCAGATTTGATGTTAGCAAGCCAGCATGCTCTTTGCTTTCCCCTTCTTCTTATTCACCAACCATTCCCAGCATCGTTGCCTTCTCCAACGAATTTGCACGCATGACATGGCCAAAGTAAATCAGGCATAATCTTATGATTTTAACGTTTAGTAATGTGTCTGGTTTTATATGATTTAACACCTCTCTGTTACAGTAGTTACTCTGGCTGTCCATGGTATAGGCCAGGGGTATCAAACTCGCAACGTCAGGTGACATGTCGCAACGTATTGCAACTTTTTTTCCATTGCCGGCAATGGGTGGGCGCTGTTTCAGCATGGCACATCCGGTCTGCGGGCCGGCAGTTTGACAACCCTGGTATAGGCAATAATTTAGGCCAGCACCACAATTAAAAGGTGTCAATCAGCCATTCTCAGTATCCAACTCTCATATCCATACATCATTGTAGGGAAGACTATTGCTGTAACTAGCTTACTTTTTGTATTTGTATCAATATCTCTGCTTTTCCAGATATTATTCATGCTAACCACTGCAGCGCGGCCTAAGGTTATCCTGCATTTGATTTCAGGTGTAGAAGTGCCATTCTGAACAGTTTTAGATCCAACTAATCCAATTTCCTCCTTGTTGATTTTAAATGTCTCGTATCTATCTATTGCTGTTGTCATTATCTTTCTTTTCCCGATGTTAAGATTCAATCCTACTTTTTCACTTTCATCCTTGATTTTCCAGATCATTTTTTCCAAGTTTCTCTTATTTTCGATCAATAGTGTTGTATCATCTGGGCACCTCAAAATTATTTATGGTTTTTCCCCCTATCTTCACTCCAACATCAGGCAGTTTCAGGTTTAATTTCCACACGATCACTTCGACATACAGATTGGACAAAAAAAAAGGTAATAAAATACACCCCTAATTCCCTTACTGATTCTGAACCAATCTGTGTCGCCATAAAAAGTTCTCACTGTTGTCTCCTGATCACTGTATAGCGATCTGACGAGACTGATCAGGTGGAACACCAAGATCATACAAAGCCACCCATAACTTATTGTGTTCTACACAGTCAAAAGCTTTTCTGCAATCCATATAAAGATCCTTTTGATATTCATGTGCCTTTTCCACAATCCATCTAATATTGGCAATGTGATCTTGACTGCTGCACCCCTTGCTAAAGCCAGCCCCTTTGTACATCAGGTAACTCTTGAACAATGACATTCTGTAGCCTCTGTCTAATGATTTTTAACAGACTCTTGCTTGCATAAGAAATCAATGCAATTGTACAATAGTTGGAGCAATCTCTGGCATCACCTTTCTTTACTTATGAGATAAAAACAGATTGTTTCCAGTCCTGAAACCATTGACATATAATCCATATCTTTTGACATAGGGCAGTGATGACGTTACTTTTGTTGTTAGTTGCGAAGTCGTATCCGACTCATCGCGACCCCATGGACGTGTTAAAGGCGCTTGGTAATTCTACAGGTAATCCATCAAAACCTGCAGCTTTCCATTTTGGCAATTTCCCCATGGCCCATTCTACTTCTCCTTTCAAAATGTTTGGTTCTTTATTAATTGGACGGTCACCATTGTCATCTTGCTGGTAAGTCGAACAACTATAGAGTCCTTCTATATATTCTTTCCATCGGTTCTTGATCTTCTGCTGGTCACTTTGTACATTCCTATTGTGGTCTTTAGCAACACTATGCTGAAAAGCTGGGTGGCATCATTTTAACTATGGCAAACATAACCTTAGTATGTCCCTTCCTATTACCTTCTTTCAGATGTTGACACTGCTCCTCCCACTCCTTATTTTTGTCTTTCCTGGCTTCAGGTTGGAAAATTGCCAGCTTTTTAACTTCATCCTTATTACTTTTGGCTTCCCCCCCCTCCCCAGTGATCAGCTATTTCGATAGCCACTTGTTTTTTTCTTTGGTTTTGTCACATATTTTCTAGCAATTGCCACGATGTTGCTTTGGATCTCTCGCCACTGTTCATTTGTGTCTTTCCCTTCTAAATTCAGTGGCTCAAACTGATTCTTAACTTTTATGGCATGTGTAGGTGAGCAGATGTTCACATGGAATTTTGGGGAGATATTACAGGTAGTCCTCGAGTTACGACCACAATTGAGCCCAAAATTTATGTTCCTAAGCTAAACATTTGTTAAGTGGGTTTGCCGCATTTTATGATTTTTCTTGCCGCAGTTGTTAAGTGAATCATTGCATTTGTTAAGTTAGTAACATGGTTGTTAAGTGAATCTGGATTTCCCATTGATTTTGCTTGTCAGAAAGTCACAAAAGCTGATCACATGGCCTTAGGACACTGCAGCTGTCATAAATATGAACCAGTTGCCAAGCATCTTAATTTTGATCATGTGACCATGGGGATGCTGCAACGGTTTATAAGTGTGAACAACGTTCATAAGTCACTTGTTTCAATGCCATTGTAACTTTGGTCACTAAAGAAATTGTTGTAAGTCGAGACTGCCTGTACCTTTAAGACCAGGAAGTGTCTTAACAGATGCAACTGAACTTTTCCAGTGTTATTGGCATAATATGAAGTCTATCTGATTTTGGTGTTGTCCATTTGGGGCTGTCCATGTGTATAAATGCCACTTGTGTTGTATAAACACAAGCACACAGGTGCATTATCCTGAGATGATTTTCCTGGCAAAATTGCACTAGGCAATCACAGTTTCATTACTTTCACCTAGCTCATTGATGGCAAACCTTTTAGACACTGAGTGCCCAAACTGCAACCCAAAACCCATTTATGCATCATTGAGTGCCAGGTGGGTGTGGCCCATTGGGTGGGTGTGGCTGGGGTGGTAACGGCAGACTGGGTGGGACTAAAAAGTTCAATCAATCAGTTCCAATTTTGCAAGAACTTTTTTTCCCCGCAAGAAGTTGAAATTGACTGATTGAACTTTTTTTTTTTTTGCACATGGCGGCGGAGGCCTAAAGCGAAAAGATTTTATAAAACCCCGCTGAAGGCCTAGGACTGGGGTGATGGCGCGTGTGCCCACAGAGAGGGCTCTGAGTGCCGCCTCTGGGACCTGTGCCATAGGTTCGCCACCACTGACCTAGCTGAACCTTGCCTACTCTTCTTGCAAATTTTCCTTAGCCTACTTTCGCATTGAAATCGCCCAAAATATATAAAAAAATCCTTTTTGATATTTGCTTGAGAGCACATTGGCACTCACTACAAAAACAAAAATTCAATTTCATCATCACTTGAGTCTACAGTTGGGGTGTAGATTTGTAGTATGGTGATGTTGAGTGACTTGCCTTGAATTTCGATAGATATTGTGTGATCGCTGTATGCTCTCTGATTCTCAACACATTTAGTCACTTGTTTGCTGATACAGAATTCGTCTAATACTGTTTTCAGAAAATAAACCATAAAACCGTCTGATTTGAATTGACCATTGTCTGTCCAGTGTAACTCACAGATGCCACGGATGTCTATGTTAGCTCTAATCGTTTCTCTTTTTACAATTTTGAGTTTTCCAAGGGACATGCCTCTAACATTCTGTGTTCCAATTTGATATAACTTTGTATGGCATAGGTGGCCTCTTTCGTTATGAACACCATCAATTGTTGGGCTTTCTGAAGATTTTTCTCCAACAACATCATAAAACCCTGACTATTAAGAGCTAGCCCTTGTTCTTCTCTAGTAATTTCAGGCTTCCATCCAGCCTTTTTTATAGATAGTTCACCATTGTTGTTCCTAACCCTCCTCATTTATCCGCGCTTGGGACTGGCATATGGTTAATGAATCAACCATATGGCTGGGTTATTTAAGGTAAATTCTAGCTAATATTTCCATTCCTTCTTTTGCAACATAGTGTTATTGTGGGCTGAAGCAATGATGTCATCGTATTTAATTTCTAATTTCCATTTAAGAATTCCTTCTCTGTAAAGATGATAGCACCGAATAAACATTACAGGCTGTACATAGTGATTCATTGCTGAGACTGCCATTTTTTTTACAGTTCTATAAAAAGTGTATGGTTTGGATTTATCCATTAACTAGTCCTACCTACATTATGGACTTTTATTATGTTTGTACTATAGAGTGAGGCACAGACTAGACAACTACAACTATTTATTTATTTACTATCCTTGTAGACCTGCACACTCATCAGCCTTGTAAAGGTAAAAATTTTCCCCTGTTCAGTCATGTCCAACTCTAGGAGGTAGTGTTCATCTCTGTTTCTTATCTGAGGAAGCCAACATTGTCTGCAGACACTTCCGTAGTCATGCAGCCAACATGACTATACATCATAGCACACAGAATGTTGTTACCTTCCCACCTAAATGGTACCGATTTATCTACTTGCATTTGCATGCTTTCAAACTGCTATCGGTAGTAGGCAGGATCTAGGCCAAGTCAAGGGAGCTCACTCCATCAAGCAGTGCTTGGGTCTCTTCATCTGGTGACATATTGCACCCCTTATCAACCTTGTAGACCAGCACATTACAACAGGTTCCTGGCAATATACACATTAAAAACAATAATACATAAACCACAGTCAATAAAATACCCTGTCCAGCATCTAGTAATCTAATAGCAACCATCTAAGAATCAAGGCTCTATGAAACAACTTGGTGTTTACAGCCTTCCCAAATAACAAAAGAGGGGGTACCATATATATTTCCAAAGATAAATAATGTTAAAGGGATGGAGCCATTATGAAAAACATGAACTCTTATTCCCTCTAACCTCAAGATCCCAATCCGGACCAGAGAGTATACCTAGGCACCAAGCCATGAAGTAATAACCAGCTACTTGATTGTGCGGTTAATTTATGGTTTAACTTATTATGTAAGATTAAGTTAGCTGTAGCTAAGCATGTCATGTGAACACAGCCAAAATGTCATCACAGCTGGGTTTATATGACAACTGAACCACAAACAAGTCAGCCACATATTAACCTATCATACCTATGTTATGTTATCATCCAGCAAACGGTTTAGTGTGTCATGCATGCCCAGAAAATTGGGCTGAATCTACCGCAATAAACTTTGCCATGAGAATATGACCCACGAATCTCCATGGAAACTGTAACTCCACCCAACTCTGTTTGAGTTTCTACTCCCTAATCTGCCTTTTTATTAACTAGGAGCACCTCTGTTTAAATTAAACTGCAATACTACTCAACTTGTGGCATTAATGTATTCCAACACATCTGTCTATCCCAGCAAAATCTTTATAACATACTGCCTTAGTCAATATTTTTCATACTTGAAGACTAGGATATACAAACATACTCACAGGGTTTTGACAATTTCATCTATATAATATTTATACTATTACACTCTGGGAAAGCACTTGAATCTCTCTCAAAAAAATCATGCAGAAGAAGTTTACAGAAATGTTTACAGGTCTTTGGGGATCTTACTAACTTTTGATTTTGTTAGTTTATGTATAAAAAAAGAAAATATTAATTCGTTCTTAAAACCTCAAAGCAATATTCTAACTTCGTAAAAAGGCTGTGAGATCATTTTAAACATTGAAAAAAAAAAGGGCAGTACATTTTTAGTGTGAAATTTGGCATGCCTTCTTAGAGTCTCAGAGTATGATCTCTCTACACATTGACATTTGGTCTAATTATTAATGAATGCCAGTAATTTCTTCTAGCATATTTCTGTAGCTTTTCGGTTACATGAAAAGGTAACTGAAATGCATTCTTCTATCAATGTCCACTTTGCACATGGAAAAGGAATGCATTTTAGAAATACATTACTTATATTGGGCTGGTTTTTGTTTTCTGTGTGGAAAATGTACAGATGTTTATATCCAAATCTACATTTCAGCTATGGTACTTTTGTACTCTTTTAGTACAAATCCTACACATTTCATTATTCACAAGGAAACCGATACAGCACCTATTGAAGCAAATGGAAACCTTCCCAGTTTCATTTTCAGTTTGACTCTGGTGACAGTAAGAAGAGGAGGAAAATAGCATATGAAACTATGCGTATTCCAAAACTCCCAAGGGATGTGAATATGCCCAATAAATATTTAGTTGGATGAAGATATAAACATCCTGAATTGTTCCTTCAAATATCATTGGCTCATAATTCTAAAGATTTAAACTCCTACAGTGCCAGAATAGATATAGTTAAGAGTGTTCCATAACAAGGCAACATTTTAGGCAACGAAGCACATCTTCTCCAAAGGAAGAGTTAAAATCCAATCCCAACACATTGTGTTAAGCCACAACATTGTTATGATCGCTGATATTGTTGTAAGACATGAATTATAGCTGAAAGAGTTGTGCAAAGCTACCATATTAATTATGTTTTGGGTGATGTGCAAAATAAAAATGTAATGCAGAATCTTTATATTTACAGTTAATCATGATTTGCATATTCTGGGAGAAGGAATGAAACATAGCATTGTATTAGCTAAATGAATACTTGGTAGACATAATTTTAAAAATACTTTGAGTTCACCATGTGCACATCAGGCTGAAGATTCATTAGAGCAAATGAGTATAAATCTCACATATTCCCTTATCTTTGAGTCAAGGAAGTTCATATGAAAGTTTAAAAAATTAACAAACATCCTCATTTTTCTATGAGGAAGACGTGCAAAATATCTCAGCAACAGTTTATATAATGCACAAAATATGAGGACAGCTATGTCTATTTTCAGCCTGTATACAAGCTGCTTAAACACCAGCTAGTTTTATTTAGGATTCCAATACAATAGATTTGGCTTTTCAATTAGCTGTGTCCTTTCTCAATGATCCCAGTATTCAGATATTATATTCTAATGAAGTATTCACATATATAGTACTCATGATGAAAGTTGAGTACATAACAATTGTTGTTGTTACTTTGCAAGAGTTAATAATAATAATAGTAGTAGTAGTAATAATAATAATAATAATAATAATAATAAAAATAAAGTTGGAAGGGACCTTG
>JANHFS010008890.1:0-11132 GCA_032467975.1 Trimeresurus albolabris
AAACCCTACACCATATCGGACAAAGGGCTGTCCAGTCTCTTCTTAAAAACTTCCAGTGTTGAAACATTAACCGCTTCTGGAGGCAGGTTGTTCCATTGGCTAATTGTTCTAACTGTCAGGAAGTTTCTCCTTAATTCTAGGTTGCTTCTCTCCTTGATTAGTTTCCATCCATTGTTCTTGTCCTGCCTTCAGGTGCTTTGGAGAACAGCTTTACTCCCTCTTCTTTGGGGCAGCCCCTGAGATATTGGAACACTGCTATCATGTCCTCCCTCATCCTTCTCTTTGTTAGACTAGACATACCGAATTCCAGCAACCGTTCCTTATATGTTTTAGCTTCCAGTCCCTTAATCATCTTTGTTGCTCTTTTCTGTACTCTTTCTAGAGTCTCAGCATCTTTTTTACATCGTGCTGACCAAAATGAAGCTATTGGTTTTTGTAATAATAACCTGGTGTCATTATTGTGACTAACTGATTTCTAGCCTTAAGATTCATCTGAATTGTGCCTATAAGAATTCTTTAGGTGATTAATTAAAAAGTTAGGTTAGTTACCATACCCTGTCAACCTTAACTTATTATTTTTCTCATGTAAACTGGACCATTATATCATATAGTTTGAAATAATGTTTTAAACCTGTTTCTTGGTCATGATAAAATTGGTATCAAGCTTATATGACAAATGAAGTTATCAAATCTTGAGAATAGATGAGCATGCCCATTCACACAAAAGTGTCCATATGGGCATGATTACTAACAAAACTGCATTTTTTTGCAATTGAAACAATCAGTTTTCTCCCTATCAAGGTTTTATAGGTAACTTCACACCATCTTGAATTATCTGTGTGTACCCATACAGGGTGGAACCCAGCAAAGCAAAATACTGAACTGACAGCATCCATCATTTTTATTTTCTAAGTCTGTCAAGTTTTCATGAACATACAGTATGTGTAAATAAAGAAGCAATAGATTAAGACTTCATTTTGCAGAAGTCAAGCTTCCTATATAATATTTAAAAATTAATTTTTAAAAATTAATTTCTTTGGTTTAGAACACCTTTTTAAAAGTTCAAGACCATTGTCACAGGAGTCAGTGGAAATGTCCACTGGCACATAGATGTCCAACAGCATTATATTCCCAATATGGTTATAAAGTATTTAGAATCCTGGTTTCTCATACAGCCGTTTATTTTGTCTATGTCCTCAATGAAATTGTTTGAATATTTGTTAATTTTGCTGATTAAAAAAAAGAGAGAGAGAATTTAAGTGAATAAAAACATTTAAGGTCTCCCTAAGTGCTACACAGTCCCGAGAGAAAGAATGTTTCCAGTAATTTACTGAATCTACTTGAAAAGTTAATTGTAGAAGGAGAGATATTATATAGAGAATTCATTTTCTCATTTTGTTCAGCCAAATATTTGTGAACTAGAGTACAACATTTTTGGACACTGGTCATCTATAATTAACCACAGAATAGTTCAAAAAGTTGTATGAAGTAAACTCTGAAGACATCCTCATGTGCTCTGTGCTCCCATTTGTTATTTAGGAAAGGACACTGTTTCAACAACGAATATTTATGAGAGTACAGAATAGGGCAAAATGCTATCTTTTACACAAACTTTTCCAGCTTTCAAAGAAAGTTCCATCTCTTTGTTTATACTTTTGGAAACCAAGTAGAGAAAATATTATTTTGTCTTTAAAACAAAAAAATAATATCAGCTTTCTCAGGGGAATGTTCTTTATGATATATAACTGTTTTTCTACATATTTTAAAGAGTTGTGATCTTTGGCCAGTTTAATAAAATCCATTTGCAGATTAAACATATTACGATAAGAATCACTGCATGGATAAAACGTGATGAGAATGTTGCAGATGACTTTAATCGCTGTGTTTCATTCTTCAACTTGTGTTAATGCATTGACAAAGGGTAAAGTTGTCAGCTTGTAAAGTTGTCAGCTAGTAATTAGGTCTGCCTTGCCATGCTTAGCATTGAAGTACATGTCTCTTTTCATGCATTCGAGAAAAATCTGTACCCGTCCTACATTTATAACTCAATAAACAAGAACAACACAACCTTATGAGGAAGCTTTGGTTTTCTTTGCAATACATTTAAAATAGTACTTAAATGTCTTTATAGAGCACAGTCATTTATATAAAGGGTTCCCTAACTGACGTTACTTTACAGATAAAAAGAACCTGCAAAGGCGAATAATTTCTCTTCATCATAGGTACACAGGAGGCACAGGTGCCCTTCTACACAGAGACAGAGTA
Organism: Trimeresurus albolabris; assembly: GCA_032467975.1. Classification (NCBI taxonomy): domain Eukaryota; kingdom Metazoa; phylum Chordata; class Lepidosauria; order Squamata; family Viperidae; genus Trimeresurus; species Trimeresurus albolabris. The sequence continues at coordinate 2,266 of JANHFS010008890.1, forward strand.
AGCTATTCAGTTCAGTGTTCCTTCTAAGTTGGGAAAGAACATAGAATTCTTTCTTTCTTTCTTTCTTTCTTTCTTTCTTTCTTTCTTTCTTTCGGAAGTCTATGGCTAGTCCATCTATATTGCAATAGCAATATTTGATTTTCAAATGTGAGGAAGAAAGAGAATATATATTATTAAAATATTTAACTGTTTAGAAAAATAACAAACAATGATGCCCTTTAAAACACTTTAATTGAATCTATTTTTACCTTGCATAAAATTGCTTATCAGCTCCTGGAAAATCTTTTCTTAACTATGATTTTATTTCATTTTAAAAAAAAGCAAAGGAAGAGAAATTTAATTTGGACTAAGTGGTCCAAAATGATAATTCAGTGTTTTAAATTAACTACTAAAGTAATGTTGTTACGTTATTTAATGAAAAATGGGATAATTAAAAAAAAACCCATACTGTTTTGACTGGTTAGGAAGTGCTAGTTAAAACTTTCTGTGTTCAATTCATTTATAAATAGAAATAACCTATTTTCATTTTCAGGCAAATTTAGTTTGTTGTAGCCTCTCCTAGAAAACAGGGAGCTTACCACTTCAAAAACTAAATACAATTTTTGAAAAGGTGCTTCCTTGGAGATATTACAGGTAGTTCTCAACTTACAACCATATATTTAGTGACCATTTGAAGTTGTAATGGCACTGAAAAAGTGGCTTATGGCCAGTTTTCATACTTATGATCATTGCAGTATCCCCATTGTCATATGGTCAAAATTCAGTAGCTTGGCAACTGGCATGAGTTTATGACCAATGCACCAGAGGGAAGGACGAGAAACAATGGTTGGAAACTGATCAAGGAGAGAAGCAACCTCGAACTAAGGAAAAACTTCCTGACAGTGAGGACAATCAACTAATAGAACAGTTACCCCCAGAAATCGTGGGCGCTCCATCACTGGACATTTTTAAGAGGAGACTAGACATTCACCTATCTGAGACAGTATAGGTTCTCCTGCTTGAGCAGGGGGCTGGACTAGAAGACTTCCAAGGTCCCTTCTAGCTCTATTCTATTCTATTCTATTCTATTCTATTCTATTCTATTCTATTCTATTCTATTCTATTCTATTCTATTCTATTCTCTTTCACCAGTTCATATGATCACCATTTGTAACCCTCCCAGCTGGCTTCAGACAAGCAAAGTCAACGGGGGAAGCCAGATTCACTTAATAACCGTATGGGTCACTTAATAATCATATGATTCACTATAGCTAAAATATTGTAAAATGAGGCACAACTCACCTAACAACTGCCTTGCTTAGCATGGACATTTTGGGCTCAGTTGTGGTTGTAAGTCAAGGATTATCTGTACTACATGAATACATTCATAATAGGACAGTCAGTACTTTAGATACCCAAACAACCGAACTGAGGAAAACATTAAGAAAAAGAAGGAACACTAAATCTGTTAATCATAAAGATAGAAGAACACCCAAGAAAGAAGATCATAATTATGCTTCTGTAAGGTTTACAAATGGATTGAGTCATATGTGTTTGATGAAAGGAAAGTCCCAGAAAAATGTAGCATTTGGATTATAGAAGTTATCCTTTTCATTTTCTACAGGCCACAGAAAAAATCTTTTATTTTCAGCCAAGTGAAAGGAAAAACAAATTAAGAATTTTTTTTTAAATCAGAGTAAGATTTAATGGTATTTTAAAAACAAAACATGGAACTGTTAAAAGAATTGATCCAAATCAAGGCTGCTTAGGTGAATAGTCTATCAAAATATCTTGCAGGAATAGTTCAGAAGGGGTTAGATGTTCAACATTAAAGTATTTTGGTTTTTCATGAATCTAGACTGATTGGATACATGTTTAGGAGCTGTATAATTTTCCAAACTAGAAACATTTTTGATGAACATAATAGATATAGTGAACACATTAGCAGATTGAACTAAATAATAACAAACATTATATAGATAATTAGAGAATGTCCTTGCTCCTATGATTGCTTAAAATTGACTTTCTTAAACATAACACGATTGAGATCCTGAATTCTTCTACAATCATGGGCATCATCCACAGGGAAGAATGGCAGGGACAAAAGGAGTATCACAATGTCATCATGCAAGCTCCACCTTTTTATGTCGTACATAAAGAGCAGGATTTGCTTTTTGACCCTATGATAAACATTTCATCCATCCTGCCAGATTTTTCAGGCCTCGACTCATGTCTTCAGTTGCATAGGGCCCATATACAATTCATACTGTATAGACCTGCCAGTACTAGAGAACTGAGACATTTTCTATCCCAATTGAGACAGCCAGTTGGGGTAGTGTTAAGGCATCAATCTGGAAACTAGGAGACTATGAGTTGTAGTCCATCTTGGACACAAAGCCAGCAGGGTGACCTTGGGCCAATCACTTTCTCTCAGTTCTAGGAAGCATGCAATGGCAAACTGCTTCTTAAATCAAGAGCATTGCAAGAACTGGTCCAGGAGTCAAAGCTGACTCAAAGGCAGTTGCTTCTTCCCTTCCCCCAAAAGTCATTTTAAGTTTGTATTCAGCACTCCTGACTAAAACTGGTTTCTCAATAGAAATGTGATGGAGTGACCTAATTGGCTTTCTATTTAACATGGATGTTGTTTTATTTTACTGCTGCTGCCTGGGGGCCCCTTGGATTGGCTATGTTTATAGTACAATGCATTTCATAATCTTCCTCCTATATTTCAACCCTATTATATGCCAAAACTTCTTATCCTATTGAGAGCTTTTCCTCATTCTTCTATTGCTGTGATAGCAGCCATTCATAGTCTGTTAGAAGGCAGTAAAAGATAAGCCATTATCAATCTGCTTCAGGTAGAGGCAATGTCTTAATAAATCAAAATGAACTGGGTTTCCAGCTCTCTTTTAATTCAGACAAAAAGGACATAAAATGTTAACATTACTCAAAATGTCTTCACAGCAGGATTGTACTATAACCTAATTTGGTTTCCAGTCCGAAAATGGGATTTTGTATGGATAATATTTTCATTTCTAGTCATACAGTTAAAATGGTTCCTTTAATTGAATTCAATTTTAAAAAAAAAACTTTCCCAGCTTAAGTTGAAGCAAATAAATGTAAAGGTCAATGATTTATGGCATCAGTAGTTCTTTACTTTGGAGCTCAGTAGCTTGTTTCTTTCTCCCTCCCCCACTGGTTTTTAAGGACTCCAAAATCTTTTTCTCAACAAATTGTTCTGCCTTTGAGCTAAACAGGGTACAAAAAAAAAAGTTTATGTACCTGAGGTACAGTAGTGATAAGATTGGCCACCAGCCTGAACGATCAAATGGTCTACTCAGATTGCAAATGTGTTTTGTTAAGTGAGGTCAAATCATTGGTATTTTGGACTTTCACCTTACACATGACAAGTATATATGATAAATGAGGTACTGATTCATGTCAATCATACCATAAAATAATACTGAAATCTTGCATAGTATCTTACCTCTGACAATTACTATGGAATAAACAGTTTGTTTCTGCAATCTGTTTACAAAAACACTTTTAAAAAATGGGCAGTAGCAAAAACTACAAAATGTAAAGAAACATCATTGCAATAAATTTGGTATTTCATATTCCTTTGGCCATATTGGCTGGGAATTATGGTAACTGAATTCCAAAGGATGCCCAGATTGTGGGGATTCTGTTTAGGTAAGTACAGAATATTTACATTGGCAGATACCTTACAAATGTCTTGATCATGTCTAATTTGTCCTGCAGATTTCCAGTTATCTTGATCAACAGTGAAAGTTGGATTGAATGGAAACTGGCTTGACTTTTTGGTCTTCGGTATTTTAGACTTGTGAGCCAAATCCAATTCACATTTGAAAGTTGAAATGGCATAATTTGATTTGATTCAAAGGCAATTTGCTACATTTGAAGCTTTTTCAAGATTCACTGAAAGTTTCAATCATTGGCTCTAAAGAGAAAGCATCAAAATGCCTGCATATGCTTTCTGTTTGTGTTGGTAAGGTGGTGGTAGTTTGAAAACAATGGGAAGAAAATAGAATGGATGTTAAACCATTTACAATAAATGCTTACTTCCTGTTTAATTAACTTTAATTGGGATCGTCAGCATCACAAATTAAAATATGTACCTCTTTTAAAACAGAAATAACAGTGACTTTATTTTCAGTGATATTAAAAATACAATACAGCAGCCTCTAGATCAGGGGTGTCAAACTCACAACGTCACGTGACATACCATGATGTATCGCAACATTTTTTCCATTGCCGGCAATGGGGTGAGTGCAGTTTTGCCATGACGCATCTGGCCCACGGGCCGGCAGTTTGATACCCCTAGTCTAGATTGTCCAGCAAAGTAGAAAATACCTTATTTTAATATAAATACTTCCAAAATCAGTTTTAAAAGAATGCTTTTGCTTTTCCAAATATTTTTCTGAACATACACGTCTGACATGGTATGTTAGTAAGCTTGGCCTCTTCTGGATTGGACACTCACAAATGCAGTTGATTTGCCTTTCTGTGATAATATGCTTTTGCATCATTTGATCATTGGTTTTTAATTACAGCTGGTTAACAATATCACTCTCTCCCTGGCCAATGAAAAAAGGCTACTGATACATAAAGTCTTACTAAATGTCTACTGCACAAGAACTCCAAGTGCTTCTTGGAGAAAGTGTGGGAATTAAATATTTTCCAAATATTTTTGGGGTCAAATAACTTTTGACCCAATTAATGCAAAACAGCACTAATGGAACTCTGAGTGTAGAGATTTAACTATTTTACTGGTTGACTATCTAAGCATGTTCTGGAAACAGAGACAAAGTCTAGTTGTCATCTGAGTGTCCCCCGACCCTCCAGGTACTTGTGTATGTGATCTAAATATTCCACACAGACTTGACACATTTTCTATTTGACTGTATTTCCTTTTCAGATACATTTTTCAAGAAACATATCATAGGAATTTTTCTTCTTTAACTACATCCAAATTTTGTCCCCAGATACATAAAGACAATTTATCTGACATTACTCATAGATTATTTCAGGCCAAAACCTATTACATTTGTTTTCTTTCAGAATTATCAAATATAAAACTGTAAAAGGAGTAGGGATGAATTATATAAATCTGTTATCAAATTTAGCATATATTTTCTAATCTATAATAGCAATTTTGCTTACAAAGTGAAGAATGATTAAAATGTACTTCTATATACATTTAGAAATGCAAGATTCATTGTTTAGTTTGTTTAGACATTAAAATGAGTTACATTTTGATAGTATCTTTCAGAAGGAGTTCACACGATCTTTTTCATAAAACCAGGAGAAGAATATAAATTATGATCCTAGGAGAAAACAACTTAGAACAGCCATAGGTGATTTGTTGGCCCTGAGTTCTCTTTTTGTGGCACTCAGATCCCACTCTGATCATCGCTGTACAAAACTGTATAAAACTAGTAATTGAGAAGGGAAACATGAAGTATGCATCCTAAAATAGGCATATCAAATAAACTTTCTAAATTATCAGCAATGCCTAATGTGGCCTCAACAAACTTTGCACCTTTCAGCTGTCCCAGAATCCTTGAGCACATTCCTTGTGTATTGAAATATTGCCCACCCTGTCTTACAAACTTATGCAAAACTAGGGTATTAACTTTTATTCAGTATAAATGACAAAAATACTATTTCTCTACAATTGATATCTTTGTGAAAACAATTCCATTGAAAAAGCATGATATCCATCACATAAAAGCCTAATATCTATTATATATAGTCTACTATATTTCCCCTACATGATGTAATAATGATACTTATTTGGCCAGGTGCATAGTTAACAATATATCTATACTTGCAGGAGTAGGAAAACTTCTGTCTAATAGATTCCTCTGTAGTTCACAGCAACATTTATCAGTTTCAGTGATTCATCAACTGTCATCTTTTTTGGAAAGGAATATTATTGCAGAAGAAGTGATAAGATTCCCTGTGAATGGAGGGAATGGACAGCCTGTTTAAGATGGACAGCCTCCTGGGCAGCTTTCTTTGGGGATGTTTTCCTGAAATAGGCAGGGAGTGGGACTTAATACCTAAATAGTATTTTCCAATCCTATGATATTACAGTATATGTCTATGACAACCCTATGACTATTACTTCAATTTTCATGCCACTGTTCTATAGACATCAAATAGCCCAGCCCATGATACCTGATATCTCTTAGACAAGGTAATTAAAGTGTATTGTATGTACCCCTGCCTCTTAAAAAAATGCAAATCTGTATTGAATTTGTCTACTTGAATATTTACTGTTATTAAAGTTCATGGCATGAATTCCCATCATTTTGAACCCCCCTTACCGTGTTTCCCCGAAAGTAAGACACTGACATATTATTTTTGCCTCTAAAAGAGGAATTAGGTCTTAATTTTGGGAATGTCTTATATTTTTTGTGACACTTGCCTCACCTTGTGGTGGTGGCACCAATAGCCCCATCCAGCAGCCCGTGTGGTTGCTGGCCCACTTCTGCTGCAACTGCTCGTAGCAGGAGGCCATCGGCACATTACGCCGCTGCCACCACAATGAGATGAGGCAGGTGGGGAAGGGGGTGGAACTGCCCCATGAATCCTGCACCTGCTTACTGGTACTTCAGCCCCCCCCGGCAGGCTATTCCTTGATCAATGACCTTTCACTCCCCTCTCAAACTGGACTGCCATGCTACAACAGATGGGATGGGCGGGGTAGGCCCAGTCCCGCTCCACTGTTTCGGAGCTGGAGGGAAGGTGATGGCGAATAGCTCCACTGCCACTGTGCGCTGCTGGAGGGGCTTTCTTTAAACTTCGCCTCGCAGATCACCCACCTGGGCGCAGCCACTGCCTCTTTGTCCTCCACCAACTCTCCTGGCTGCCTGCCTCCACCAGCCCTTTGTCGTCTGTCTCATAGAGAATGGAGAATGCAGCGGCTCTGCGCAGGGATGCAGAGCAGAGAATAGCACTTGCTTGCTGCCTGCATTGCACCGTGTCTCCCTTCTCCCTTCTGGAAGTGACAACCCCATTTCCTGCTGCTTCTCCTCCCAGCGCAGCTCCTCCCTCTTCTCAAAAGTATTTCTTTGCTAACCTGCTTTCCAGCTCTGGCGTGTTTCTCTTCTGCTGCAGGGAGTAGGAGTTTGTGGGACTAAAAAAAGTTCAGTCAGAGCTTCCCGCTTCTTGCGAAATCTTGTAATGAATTCAGATGAAACAAGATCTAAGATCCACGGTTTTGTTTTCTTTACCATCAGACAAATTTCATACAAAAGTTATTTGGCTTTCATTTTGGTTCTGTCATTGAATCATTAAAAAAACCAGTGTTTAGATTTTCATTAATTCAACATCACTTTTGTAGTACATGTAAATATTTTATCAGATTCCATTGCTTTGGCCAGAAAGTGCATTATTATCAGTCAGTATTCCTTAAATTAAAAGATATTTAAAAAAGCAAATGATCTTTTCATATGTTTAGAGGTTGTGTGAGCTGTACTAGTTTTGGGTTTTGCTAATTATGGTGGAATTTCATTTCTTATATTAATTAAAAAATTGCCACATCGTATTTTATAGTAGGTTCCAAATGTGTAGTGAAATATATTAAATGTCTACTGTACAACTAATATTTCCTTTGAATTCTTTGATTTTTGGTTTAGTGTGCAGGGTTTTGATATAGATTATTATAATTTGTAGGGAGGAATGGCTTCAATAAGAGTTGTATTTGCTTTCCCAAATTCTCCATTTATTATTATAGACTGGTTAGGTTGGGATATGTGACTTTTGGAAGAAGCAACTGGAGTGTTTTAATGAAAGAAGAAAATAGAAGATGGCGATATGAAGAAGAGCAAAACTTTGAGAAATCTGAAGAAATTAAGGAAAAGGAATCCATGCAGATGCCCATAATCCTTCGGAAAAAAATCAAAAATATGATCGCATAATGAACATTATTATTAGGGAGAGGATATATCATGAAACCTTTACTTCCATTTAAAAAATTCACATGATTTCTTGTGGCCATCAGGAGATTATGGCGAAAACTTTTCTTACGTGATGTAATAATCCCACTTCAAGAATAACAATCTCACTTTAGATTAATGATCCAACTTTAGAGTAAAAAATAAAGAGATAAACCTAAAGTAGAAACTGAAAATAGAAAAACTTGATTGATTTCCATATTTATGAGAATATTTTTATCTTTGTTGCCTTACTAAATTTTAAGAACTAGGGAAAATACAACAGTGAAGAAGAAATAAGGAGAACAGATTAACTGAAGAGAATGGTAAGCAAACATGTTAGATGCAAACATGTTAAATTTTAAGAACTAGGGAAAATACAACAGTTATAGAAGAAATAAGGAGAACAGATTAACTGAAGAGAATGGTAAGCAAACATGTTAGAGTATGAATGTTGCTAAAGTAATCAAATTATTTCATTTACAGCTTTGGGAAGCACATAGTTGTATTTCAAAACAAAAATTGTTTGTTGGATTTACAGGGCGGTCTGATGGTTCAGCAGTTAAGTCACTGAGCTTGTCAGCAGGAAAGCTGACAGCCTGGATTTGAGACCTGGGGTGAACTCCTGTTCCTGCTCCAGTTCCTTCCCACCAGTGGTGGGATTCAGCTGGTTTGCACCGGTTCAGGAGAACTAGTAGCTAAATTTACTTGAATTCGGAGAACTGGCTGGCTTCCAGAAGTCCAGTCTAGGCCTCAGAGGCCTGGAGGAAGCCTCCCAGGCCTAGAACAGCCCACCAGAAGTGCATGATGCCACTTCTGGAAGTCCGTTCTAGGCAGTGCTTTTTTTGTAAAAAAAAAAAAAAAAAGGTGCCGGAACTCACACATGGCATACAACCCGCCTTGCCTACCCTACAAGGTTACATC
>JANHFS010008892.1:0-18845 GCA_032467975.1 Trimeresurus albolabris
CAGACGGCCTTGTGGAGCTAAGACTGAATGCATTTCAGCATAGATGGCCACCACAAAATTGTACATTGGCTCCTGGCCCGCCTGAGGGGCCGTTCCCTCACTGTTTCCAGGATGGCTTCGCGGGCCACATGAAACCACTTTGTGGGCCGCTTCAGGCCCCCGGGCCTTGTGTTTGACATGTCTGTATTAAAACAATCATAAACTTTATCTTTCAGGGAGATAAATGCCAGATAATGAAGACCCACTTAAAATGTACTTTCATAACTAGTGTAAATTGGCAACATGGCAATGGGGAAGGGGAATCCACTTCCACTTTCCTATGGCATGTTGATCAACATAATCTGCTATTCACTAGTTTGGTTTACTTTATTGTTTACTGTTTAATGAGTTATCAAGCAAAATAAAATAAAATAATATAACAAGACTTACAAATCTTGCATATCCCCATGGTTTTGGAATCACTAACTTTTCCTAGTTTAATTTATTAATACTTCTAGCACAAAATATTTAAAAATTTATTATACTGGTATTCTTTTAACTTGACTTTCCAGGTTTAGACGCAAACCATAGACAGTCAATTACAATATACATAGATTTATTTGTTACAGGCTAGCAACTTTTGTAAGCATAGCAGCAAAGTCAAGTACTTTTTTTTTATTGTTACTTTTTATTTTGCAAGCAAAGCCATAGACATACCAAATGAGTCCTAGGAATAGATGTCACAATATATTGTTTCAACAGCAGTTCATTTCCTTGGTTCATATTAAATCAGTCATAAACTTTTCTCTTTCAGGGAGATTCACTACAACGCAAAGACCAGGTAATGATGATCCACTTAAAATGTATTTTCATGAACACCATAAATTGGCAATAGGGCAATGCCACTTTCCTATGGCATGTTGATTAACATAATATCCTAGTTTATTTATTGTTTACCATTTACTCTAATGATGTATCAAGCAAAGTATGAGAAAATAATACAAGCATATTGAAATATTAAAAAATATTCAATGAAATAATCAACCCTTGACAGTTGATCCCAATCTGATCTAGATAGGAAGCTTTCAGTTGAATGGCTTTAGCTATTAACTTGGCAGTCTTTCTTACTTTCTTACTTACATGTGTTTCTACCTTGGAGGAAGTAAGTTAGGCTGTTGATGGGGTCCCAATGGGCTATCCTGTTAATTATCCAGTTTAAAGGTTGTGCTCTGCCTGAAGCATTTGATTAGCAGTCAAAAAGGATACGAGTGATGTCCTCTATTTGTGGTGCACCACAGAGACAAATCCTCTCCGGATAAGATACTTGATAAAATTGCCCATAGTTTACCATAGTATCTGAGAACTCCATAACACGTTCCCCCTACCTTTGGGACTACAGGTAGTTCTCAACTTACAACAGTTCATTTAGTGGCCATTCAAAGTTACAGCAGCATTGATTTATTACCTTTTTCCACACTTACAACCCTTGAACATCTCATGTGATCAAAATTCAGATGTTGGCAGAGACTCAGGGTCATGGGATCACAAGCCAAGTCATTGGGGAAGCTAGATTCACTTAACGATCATGTTACTAACCTCAATTCACTTGAGAAATGTATCAAGAAAGGTCTTAAAATGAAGCAAAATTCATTTAACAAATGTCTCATTTATCAACAGAAATGTTGAGCTTAATTGTGGTCATAAATCGAGGATTACCCATATAATCCTTAATCCCCAGTGCAAATGAATCTGCCAATAGAATGACATCTATAGATTATATGCAGGAAAAAGTCTAGGATACAATTTTTTGGAAAGGACCTCAAAGCCCCACAGCCAGTCCTGTATCTTAACTCTAATCCTTCTCTATTACTCCAATACTCCAGTATTAAGTATTCTTTGACACTCTATGTATGTCCAATATTTTCAACTAATTCAAAAATTTAAGAAGATTATTGGGCTATAACTCTATCATATAAATTACTGTCTTCTTGTGCAGAGGGACTACTAGACTTCTTATAAGGCTAATTAGGTAAAACCAAAGCAATGAACACAAAAAATCAGAGTGATGCTATTGAAAAGATTATTATGCTTTCTATAATTATACCCATTTCCCTCCAAAAATGTTTAGTATCATAGAATGCTATAAATACATGAGATTTATGTACAAGTCATGTTCTTGGTTGAGGAAAAAAGAATTACAATCCATCTTTTTAAAGATATTTAACTTGACATTTTTAATAACACACTTGAATTACAAAATCCACTCTATATCCACTCTCTGGACAATTAATCCCTTTGTCCACTTATTCAATGGATTTCCTCATAGCTAATTTATTTTTGCTTTCTTTACCTCATACTCATAATCCCCAACCTTATTGATAGCATTTGGGGAGAGAGGCATTTTGATAAAACAGTTCTTTCTGTACTAATAGGCTCTAATCCTTTTGATTGAATTCTAGGAAGTGACAGGATTGACAATTTTCACTAATGCAAAAGAAGTAAGTTGAAGATAAATGTACTTCCTACTTGTCAAAGCTTGGTTATTTATATTTAGCACTCCAAGCAAATTGAGAAAATGTAGCAGTTATGTCTGCTTCTGTGTGTCCTTCTTTAGCATGTATTTTGGTAAAAGAAAGGGTTCACTGCTACCTGACAAGCATGACAAGCACCTGTACGTTATGTTAGGTCCTAAAAGAGATTATTCGGAAAGAATACTTCACTCTTGATTTCTGGCTATAATAGTGCTGAAATCTGCCTTCCAGTCCCCTGGAAGATTTCCTTCCCTTCAAAGAGGGGATCTATTTCAGATCTGAGCATTCTTCTGATAATTGGGGGCTTTGCTTAATTTTGATGGTGAATGGAAAGAAAGCTGGCATTCCAAAAAGAGCAGGGTAGCATCACACATGTGAGTAGGGCAGTAACTTGCAGGGATTTATAAAGGCTTGCTTTTGTCTTGAAGCCTGGCAATCCTATTTTAGGATTTTCTCTACAGCTTTCATCCACCTCAGAATGGTAGACCACAGTACCCCAGTGTTTAGCTATTATGTTCAAAAGGGTTATTTTTGGGGGGTTATTTGGGCGTTATTTTTTGCCAAGTGATAGAGAGTGCTGTTGCTGCTTTTTACAAATTGCATTGTTCTCAATATATACAAGATAGTAAGAGCATTGCAAAGATGGAAGAGTGGTTAGACAAAAGCAGATGTGAAACTGCATAATCTTGCCTCTTTACAGCCACAAAATAGAGGCAAGGTCACATGATTTCTCATTTAGTGTCTGCTTTGCTTAGCAGTGGAATTGCTGGTCTTGGTTGTGTTGTTAAGCGAGGATTACCTATACAGCTTTCTCCAAATTGAATGTTTTAGTCTAGCTCCTTATTTATTATGGCTGTGCAAAACCATTTGCAAAGCTTTCTTTGACAAGTAATTAAAAGTCCCCCCTGAATATATTCCTTAAGATAGTAAAGTACTAAATTTTGCAGAAGACTCAGAAGAACCCCTCTGAAGGCCTTCAAGGGATGCATGACAATGACTGTGAATGCACAGATGATACTTCTACAAGAAATGTTGCTACAATGGGGTTGTTCCCAGCACTGCAGCTTTTCATAAGTGGAAATCTTGTCAAAGGTGGACACCCTTGTAGTCAGTTAACGTGGGGAGTTAATGTGAGTTCACTGAGCATTCCATAATATGTGATTCAGTGCTTCTGGACCTGAGGGAAACTTTGATTCATGAAGTGCTCCTCAAACAGTTCAAAACGCTTTAAAAAAAATTCTCCTTTATGTCCATTTTATTCCTATTGGCTCTTAAGAATGTTATGGATTATATGTAGCTTTTCAAGATGATGAAATATGTAACTGTTAATCTTTAAGAACCCAGTATAGGGACATTTTAGTAAAATTACACTGACAGAGAATGCCTCAAATATATACTTTCAATCCTCCTTCAGTTTAGACTGTCAAGTATTCAGTCCTTGTTGTGACCAAGAGTAACAAATAATGTCTAATTTCTTGAATTATTTTTATCACAATCCCACAATCTATTTAATACTTAGAATTAATAATAAATAAATACTTGATATTTGTAAACATTATTATCAATCAGTACGACTGTGAAACATGAATGTTAATGAAGATTCAACCATTACTGTTTTTTAACCTTGTAATTGAGAGTAAGACAAGGAAGATCATGTTTAGGTTTAATCCATAAGCTATAGAACCTGTAGGTTCTGAACCTATCCAACTCTAGGTATATTCCATTGTTCATTCCAGGCAATGTTTTGTCCTCCCACCTTCTCTTATTAATTGGCTCATAATTTAGAGAATCAAAAGGGGCTTTCTCCACTTCACCTGATGCCGAAGATAAGACCTTTCCTACATCTGGAAGCACTTCTCAGAATCATTTATACCTTCTTCACCTGTCATATGAACTATTGCCATGTATTTTACATATGACTCTTGTGAGCCACTTGGAAACTACAGCTGGTCCAGAATCCAGAGGCTCAGATTCATGTAGTTATGGACACATTTAACTTTGGCCATATAACATTATTTTGTGAGCTGCCTTAATTACCAGGTGACTTTCAGCTGCAATTCACAGTCCTGGTTGTCATATTTAAAGATATTTATGGCTCCAAACCTGGATATCTCTGGGATGAATTTCTATCAGTAGATTGTCTTTCTCAAAGCTATTGGGACTTAATAAAGTTATAAAAACTTGAATATTTCAATAGGCCTTTTTAGATGGAGACATAGAGATTTAGATTCTTCCTCTTTTATGAGTATTACTGATTACTACTGTATTAGCATTAATTTGATTATGTATTATTATTATTATTACAGATATTTATTTTATGCTTTTATTACTAAATTGACATTTCTGCTGTTTGAATCCTGTTTATGTATAGTAAGACTGTAAACTGCTCAGAATAGCATATAAACCGTTTGAAATAAATCAATGTGGAATGCTGTCTTTGAGGAAGTGTACTTAGTATACACAGATATTTTTAACTGTTTCCTGGAATTAATAAGCCCCCCTTTGATCAAAGTACTCAAAGTAAATGTACTTTGGGATGTTCATTGTCTTGCAGTCTTCCCAATCTTATTGTAGATAAAAAATTGAAGAAAGCTCCCAAACCATGAATAAATTCTATATTTAGTCTGTAAATCACAGGTGTCAAACTCGCCGCATCACGTGACGTGTCATGACGTATCGCGACTTGTTTTGCATTGCTGGAGCAGGGGTGGGCGCAGCTTCCGTATGATGCAACCGGCCCGCGGGCCAGCAGTTTGACACCCCTGCTCTAAATCCTTTGTACTATTACCTCATGAAACTATGATTTGACTGACTTTAATTACACATTTTGCTGTTATTGGGTGTACAGGTAGTCCTTGACTTATGAGCATAATTGAGCCCCAAATTTCTGTTGCTAAGCAAGACAGATGTTAAGTAAGTTTTGCCCATTTTACGATCTTTCTTGCACAGCTGATAAGTGAATCACTGCAATTTGTAAATTAGTAACATGATTGTTAAGTGAATCTGGCTTCCCCATTGACTTCGCTTGTCAGAAGGATGCAAAAGATGATTACATGACCCCAGGACACTGCAACCGTCATAAATATGAGTCAGTTGCCAGCAGTCTGGATTTTGATCATATGATCACGGGGATATTGCAATGGTCATGTGAAAAACATTCATAAGTTACTTTTTTCAGTGCTGTTGTAACTTTGAATGGTCGCTAAATAACTGTTGTAAGTCAAGGACTTTGTATTCCTTTTTTATTTTTTATAACCTAACTTATAAAATAAATTGTAAACAGATTTCTCATATATAACAATTCAATCCCATATATAAACCACACTAAGTTCAGTGGGTCTTATTTTCAGAATCACAGTCCATGTGATCTTATACACATTGGGTGACCTGTTTTATATAGGATTAGTATTTTTTCTTTTTTCTTTTTTCTTCCAGTTGATTTATAGCAAAAATGACACAGTAGACAAAAATAAATTACCTCTAATTACATTATAATTGTTTCTATTATTTCAACTTGATTTAGAGAATCAATCTTCTGCATGTGGTTAGATATTTAGAAAGCTTCACAGTGTTAGTTTAGGAAGAAAAATAGCACTGGTAAAGCAGGTATTGACTTCCAATGCAGTAATGATTAACTTCCAATGCTGAGTAATTCAGTTCCTTTTATACAAGTTCTTAGCTTTAAGTCTTATGTTAAGAAAAAGAAATAAATGAGGAAAGGTTAGACTTCCATTTTTCTTTTTAATAAGTAGAAACTGATTTTGGATCATAAATATTTGCTCCCTTTTTTCTTAGCAGATGAATAGGAATAACAAGACCCACATAACTGTTAGTTTCTAATAAGAACTAAGAACTAATAAGTACTGTTTAGAAAGCATTACTAACAAAATTATCCTTAATCCAAAGAATTTATAGAGTAGGATTTCAGTTCTATCTCACCTAACCTAACAATTAATTCATCATTATTAGTTTGTCTAATTTATATACCTCCACATCTCACAAAGCAAGTAACTCTGGGCTTTCTCCTTAAGATTTTCACATTCCAGATTAAAAGTTAGACATTGTAATTCCTTCAGAACATAAAGCTGGAAGCCTCAAAGCATTTGGATTTGTGTTCAAGAAAAGCTCAACGATAGATGTCTTTTTATAATGTGGTTCTCTGCATCCTAATCCTGCATGATACTAATTGGCCTGTGTTTTTTCCTTTGATTTCTTTTTAGTAACAGTGTCAAGACATTCTTGTGGTGGTTTTCTTGGATACCCATCCGGATCGTTTAAAAGTCCATATTATCCTTCTAATTATCCAAACAATGTGGACTGTCTATGGGAAATACAAGTTAAAAACAACTACCAAATAAGACTTACCTTACAAAATTTTTTGTAAGTAAAACTGTTTTTAATGCATGCATCTTGATACCGAGATTGGTTTATTAAATAAATCAAGATGAGTTCAAATTTCAGGGCACATTTTACAAAATGCAATTAGATTATAAACTTGAGAGAATGGATTTGGCTAGAGATAATTAGTTAAGCCACGGTAGAACTTTACCTTTTTTTACGGGTAGAGAAATAGGTCCAGTTCCACACATGAAGAGGAACTCATCCAAAGTTTGATGCAATGCTTGAAATGTTTAAATGGACCAATCAATTTTTGTTTTAGTCTGTTAAAATAATCAATTAATAT
Organism: Trimeresurus albolabris; assembly: GCA_032467975.1. Lineage (NCBI taxonomy): Eukaryota > Metazoa > Chordata > Lepidosauria > Squamata > Viperidae > Trimeresurus > Trimeresurus albolabris. The sequence goes on from JANHFS010008892.1 coordinate 7,195, forward strand.
ATGAGAATCATTTCAATAGTTTATATTTACTGGGCTATAAATCAAAACCAGCTGATAAAAAATACTGAAAATGGATGTGGTAAGAGAACAGGAGAGGAAGGCTTAAATCAACATCCAGTCTTGGATTTTTCAAGCCTCAAAAGGTCCTGAAAAAATGGCAGGGGGAACTTCATGAAATAGTTAATATGACTTTCTGGAAGAGGGTTTCTGGAATTTTATACATTCCAATAAAAAGTCTATATATTCAAATTTTGTACCAAGCACATTAACATTTTTATCCAAATTATTGTTTGTTATAAATTGTCATTGTTATCTCTGCCAGCATCCGTATCACAATTAATTGATTAATTAATAACTGGTCATTTCACCAGTTGAAGAGAATTGAAAATGGCTACCTTAGATGAATTGGAAAATTCTAAGTCTGATTATCATTTTTATTTCATCTCCTTTTATTAGGACTAATCTCTGAGAGAATTTTATTACTTAACACACAAAAAAAATAAAGCTCCATCTTGGAGTATCAGAATAAATGTATGAATTACAAACTGAACAATATCCATGTAAAGACTATACTCCTGTTTTGCTTTCCAGGCTAGAAGGATGTAATGGATGCCGTTGTGATTATGTTGAAATCTATGATGGGCCTCTCCATACTGGTTCACCGCTTGGGAGAATTTGTTATGGCTCCTATCACACTTTTACATCAAGTTCCAATATGATGACGATTAAATTCCATACTGATAGCAGTGTCACAAGAAGAGGCTTCCTTGCAAACTATTACAGCATCTCTGCAGATCAAAACACAAGTATAAAATTGCCATTAATTTTTCATTTACTGACCTTTTGAATATTATGTTAGTTTAGAATTTCATGATAATTCTTAACATCTTATTCAGTTTTGGCACAATGAGACACAATTTATTTAGTTTTTAAGTCTTCATTTTGGTGTACACCGATGGAAGGTTTGTAAGGTAGAATATTTTTGACCCAGATATCTACAGTGTAAGCATGGACAATGACATCTACAGATTGGATAGTTGAACACAATGTGAATATCCCTGGAATAAAGAACTGTGTAGTTCCAGACAACTACGATTTATATTCTAGAGCAGACATGTCAAACTCGCGTCACATGAGGTCGTGCAATGTATCGGGAAAGTTTTGCCATTGCTGGCAATGGGGTGGGCGTGGCTTCCACGTGATGCATCCGGCCCACGGGCCGGCAGTTTGACACCCCTGTTCTAGAGTAAATAATATGTGATTTTCGTGTGATCTACCATCTAACTTCAAGCCAAATTTCAGAAGTTGATTCTTAGCACAGATTTTCAGGTTTTTTGCTGTACTACGATCATAATGTCATGAAAAAATATTGCAATTCAAATTAATCAAATTATTGATTATCTTGAGATTTCAGTGTATGTGCTTCAAAGAATAAGCATTTTGGACATATAATTATCCTTCAGTTTTTGAGAGACTTTTAAGAATGGAGTTAGATATAAAAGAAGTCAAGCAAAAGTTCAGTATCCAGATGTAGACATGGGTGATGTATGGTGGTCAAAATCCAGATACTGTTTTTTTTATGGTTTCCTGGAAAGCATCTTTCCAGCATACTTTCAGTTTAAAGCAAAAGTTATTAAGTTGCATATTAATATTTATTAATGTTAAGAATATGTAAAATGATTCGGAAGGCAAAATTTTATTTTGTGCTCTGATAGTGTTAGATTCATACTGTAAGGATGATAATAAATTATTGTCATACTGTATATACCTCAGTGCAGGAATAAGATTTCTTTTTTCTCCTTGACAGCTCTTGTTTGTCTGCCAACCTACATGGAAGCTGTAATTAGTAGAAGTTATCTGAACTCTCAAGGCTATAATCCATGGAGTGTCAGCTTAATGGATCCAAACTGCAGACCAAAGATAACACCATATTATGTTATTTTCAACATACCATATAATGGATGTCGGACCAGAAGAGATGTATGGAAACTTATTATAACCTTTTTGCTGCATGGCTCACTTGTTCATTAATTCTTTCATTTTTCCTTAAAGCAGAAGTAGGGAGCATTCAATCATTCAAGGATTTATTTAGGACAATGCTCCAAATTGAAATGTGTTTGTGACAAATAACAGGAGCTCAAAGCACAGTGACTGATAGGACCCATTTTCTAACCTGTAGCCAATCATTTCTCTATTTTCTTAGGTTTCTTTCTAAAGCTATACCCTCAGTGTAGTTTAATTTTTCATGGATGTTTTGAATATGAAAATGCCTGTATTCTGATGGACATCTATTGACACAAATCAATATTTTTATAGCATCTCTAACATGATTGGTCCAGATAAAAAGGATCTTATATTAATTGTTTTGTGTTTCAAACAGGTTGATGCCGATACTATTACATATTCAAATGAGATCTCAGTAATTGCACCTGCACAAAACTTTATAAGAAGAATACCAGATCTTCTCGTGCATGTCAACTGCAAGATGCTTCATCACACATGGATAGAGACAGTATACATCGCTCAGCAAACAAAAGAGATTAATGAAACACAATATGGCCTATATAGTGTGAACCTTACATTTTATGACTCATCCTTCTGGAAACCAGTGAATGATGTACCTTATTATGTCGTATTAAATCAAAGGTTATATTTGCAAACTTATCTCTATAGTTCTGATTCCAACCTGCAGCTGTTTTTGGATACTTGTACAGCATCACCCTATTACAATGATTTTACAAATCTAACTTATGACATTATCAAGAATGGGTAAGTACTTCCTCCTCTTGCAGGCTATTTGGTTTTGTGGGGAAATTAATTTTGATTGCTTTTAATTTTCCAAATATTTATGTAGCGTAGTTATTTGATATTTAAAATATGGCCAATCCCTCTAGGTAGTTCATACCAGAAACAATATTCACAATACCATTTCAGTTGTGTTTTCATGTCAACATGATTCTCTCTCTCTCTTTTGGAGTTTGCATGTAACATAATTCTAGGAGTAAATGCTTCAATACATAAGACTATGCCCAGCTAAAAGTTCTAGAAAAGTTGCACTAACTAGACCATATCTAACAGGAAACCTATTGTAATACATTTGGAATCTCAGGATCATTGTCAATGTAGAAATTTTCCCTCACCCCATATAGAATAGTGGTTCATTCCTAATTTCTATCAAATTTTCTGCAGAGGATTCACATTTGCTATGGGTTTGAATGTAGTAATCCACAAAAATGTTGATTACATCATTCCCGTCACCCGCTTACTTCTTTCATGATACAGATCGCTTAATCTCCTACATTCTATCTCTATTCTGCTACCGTTATATATACAAAAGGCAAAGGTTTAAAGCTGAAATAACCAGAGGGCCTTTCATTGGGACTGTCCATGCTAATTATACCCCGAGTTGCAGTATTCTAGAAAGTTCTAGCCTTTTGATAAAGAGATTCAGACAGCATACATTCTCATTTGTTCACTTCTCTGTCTCTGTCTGTCTCTCTCTGTCTCTCTGTCTTTCTTCTCTGTCTTTCTGTCTCTGTCTGTCTGTCTGTCTCTCTCTCTCTCTGACTCACTCTCTCTCTGACTCTCTCTCTCTCCGTGTCTCTCTCTCTCTTTCTTTCTCTCATTCCCTCTCTGCTTTTGATTTCCTTTTGCCTTATGTAACCAGTAGCTACATTTAAACCAGGAATATGCAACCCGAGACCCTCAAAATAATAGATGACTCTTGAATTTTATATTTTTTCCCCATAGACCATCACAGATTGTTATTAGACTGTCATTTTTAATGCCACAGAAGGAAAATTCTTAAATAAGGGATTTATTTACATCAAACATATGTGTCAGTTAAATCAAATGAAATGTAACTCTGGCTTTCCTCACCCACTACACCTTGGAGTGCAGTCTGTAGCATGTAGCCAAAGAGCCATCTGTGGATTTTGACCTTGAAGAATTTAATTAAGGCAATATATTTATTTCCTTGAGATTAAAATCAGAAGAGATTCCAATGACATGGGTTGCATGTGAAAATTTTATGCATTGCTCTGAAACCAAGCTCCTGCAGTGTTCCTTGTTCCTGGTAAATAATTCTGAATCAGAATATATGTGTATTGACAAATTATTTGGCAAGTAATTTGGATAGTCTTTTCCATCAAAAGTTAAGGTTTACCTCTTCTGACCTGGCATTATGTCTATTTTGATTGACATTATAAAGATTAAGTTGATATGCATCTTTTATTTTTCTTGAGAAAACAAAGCTTTAAAATTGAAAGAACAGTAAAAGAGCATATGATGAACATTACCCAGAAGCAGTGACACTTAATCAGAGCTTTCATTTATGCCTTCAGCTTGGCAAACCAGAATATAATTTTTACATGCAACCTAACCATAGTTATGGTATTCTTGTGGTCCGATGAGACCAAAGATCCTAAATCAGTAAATCTGAATTATGTCATGAGTAGAGCTTGATTCTTGGTCAATCTATTGACTTATCCATGTAATTTTCTCTGAAAAATACCAACAGGCCAAATCTTGCTTAGCTTTCTGTCAAGCTTGGCTAGTTTTTCCACTTAGCTTAGCAAATGGGATAAAAAGCAGTCTAAGGAGATGAATAAAATACGTGAAACCACAAGATTAGAACATATTCAGCGGGACTATAATTTAAATTTTGTGCATAGCAATAATTAATAAATGAAAACTATAGGTCCCTTTGTATATTTATCAGATAAATTGAATTTTCCAGACAGGGTTATCTGATATAAAATATATTATCTTGTGTATAAATAAAAACTTCACACTAAATAAGTTTTTCTACTTATTTTTTTTAACTGGAACATTCCTTTACTTCTTTCTTTAACATAGTATAAATAGATATCTTGAAGAAGATATAAATAGATATCAAAAGAAGGGTTCCAATGTCTCAGTTATTCAAAGCTGATTTTCTTCCCCATGAAAAATGTTAATTGACTTGATTTTCCATGAATGTCTGTACTACTTGCTAATGTCATTGAAGATAGCAGCCATTAGAACATATTGTAACTAATGATTCCCATACGTTGATTTATGTAGTTTGATGATAGTCATCTTTTTCTGGCCTGAAAGAATACAAATTCATTTAATTGGATGACATGTGCAGCAGTGGTTTTATTGTTTTTTGTGTTGCCAAAGCATGTTCAGCATTTTTGAATATTAACAATTCTATTGTGAGAAATCAGAAATATTGTCTGAAATATAGGAGGTGTTTATTGGAACTAATGGAATCTAAGAAAGGGGGAGGGGATGTCAAAAGAGGCAAGACAATAGTGAAGACCCTTTTGTAGTGCATCAAAGCCACAATAACACTCTTGCTTGTTTAGACTTCCCTTCCCATAGATACCAATGTTGGAACTCAAATAAAGTGCTATATTTCATATTCAGATGTTTTTAAGATTTTTCTCAGAGAAAGTTCATTAGTTGGGCATGGACATAAATGACTTCAACCGGATGTATCTTTTGTTTCAGCATTATACAGGATGCTGTTTTGTTTTACTTCCATACACAGAACATTCATTGCATCTGGATTATTTTAATGTGAACGTTATGGAAAATAAATTTTGTAAATTAGAATATAATAAATGCAAGTACTGGCATATTAATTAATACCAATAAATCTTCCTTTATTTTGTTTCTCTGCAGGTGTGTTAAAGAATCTACTTATCAGACTCACTACACCCCATACAGAAACACTCTTCGCTTTTCTTTCCAAGCCTTTGCCTTCATGGGCAGACATCCAGCAGTTTACCTGCAGTGTAAAGTGGTGGTTTGCAGATCCTATGACTATAACTCAAGATGTAATCGAGGCTGTCTGCTCAGATCCAAGAGAGATACAGGCTCCTATCAGGAGAACCTAGATGTCATTATTGGCCCCATCGAAGTTCTGAAGGATGGTGTTCAGAACAGAAACTTTGGTAAACTGAAGCAAAATTTCTGTAATGGTTCTAAAAATAATCAGTGCCGCTCAGTTCTTTCAAGATGATAGTGCAAGTAGCATGAAAAATTGGGAGAATTGCTGGAAAGCAAGATATAATTTGAAATTACTGTTATAACCACAGTCCTGATTCACGCTGCCTGTTCTGCAGTATTCCTTATTCCTGATAAATAATGTTCAGTCAGGTTATATGCATATTGGCTTATGATTAATTGATCACTAATTTCTAGGATGTTTTTCGAACACAGTTCAAGTAGATGAGGTACCATCATTTTCTTCTGATTTTTTTGCAGAAGCAAAGCAGGAAGCCCAGGAAAATTTGGCAACTCCTGATTCCCATGTACCTTACATTGTTGCTGCTGCCGTCCTTGCACTTGTTGTCATGACTCTTGCAGGAATTATTCTGAAAAACAAATGGAAAAGATCAATTCCATATGAAATAATGTGAGGACTTAAAATCTTGTGTTATAAACCAATGCTTGAGTTAATTGTGATGGACTTAATCACAATTGGATGGATTGTGTCCTCAACAGTAATACTGATATTTCTCCAATATATTAACATTTTTGTGATTTATGTTGATTTTGCTTTTACATTAAAGTTAAAAACTAGGAAATTAGGACCTGAAAAGTTTGTTAACATCTATAGTAGCAACCTGAAAATATGCTTATTTCCCCCCTAAAATGAATACTATCTAAAAATATATGTTGATTGGCTTATACAGGTTATCATGAACATATTTATGCATTTAGATTATACGTGCACACAGAAACACACACAGAGACACATACACACACATATTCACATACAAGCTACATCAAAAAACCCTCTGCTTAAGCTTCCCAGTTGTTATCAGTTGTTATCAATTCAAGGTATACTGGGCATATATTTCTATGGTCATTTGTCATATTCTTGAACACACTATCCCAGTGATGGCGAACCTTTTAGAGACCGAGTGCCCAAACTGCAATCCAAAACCCACTTATTTATCGCTGGGTGCCAGGTGGCCATGGCCCACTGGATGGGCGTGGCCCACTGAATGGGCATGGCTGCGGTCATGGCAGATTGGGTGGGTGTGGCCAAGGTGAACAGGGTCACCTCAATGTTGCTCGTGGGGGGGGATGCCTGTGGGGGGTGGACAGGGTTGAGGGAGATCCAGAGGGTCTCTGGCAGGTGCGTTGGTAAGCAGGAGGCTCATCCTGCGGGGTGAGGCAAGGCAAGGCGGGGGTGCCATTGCTATGGGGCAAGGCAAGGGCCAGGGCAGCTGCTGCCTGACACCATCGGTCCCCGCACACAGAGGCCTACGAGCCCATGGGGGCTGATGGTGTCCGTCAGCAGCCACAGCCTGCCGGCTCCTTGACCGGCGCACTCTGGGGCTCTGCAACCCACTGCCAGCAGTTCAGAGAAGCCGCCTCTGAGCTGGACAGCTGGCCAACAGCTGAGGAGGCAATGCAGTGGGTCATGCCTGGGAAAAAGAGCATGAGAAGCCAGGAGGGACGAGACGGAGAGGAGGGAAACCAGCCGTGCCAGAATGCATCCAGTCACGTGGGAGCTCGGTGAGTTAGCGGGTGGCTGGTTGAAGAGGAACAGTTGCCATCTCTGGGGCATGGCACGCGTGCCCACAGAGAAGGCTCTGAGTGCCGCCTCTGGCACGCGTGCCATAGGTTCGCCACCACAGGCCTATAGTATACTCAGGAATCTTCTTTAACATCAGAGTTCAAGCATATCAATAGTCTTTCTATCTTTAGAGTCCAACTTTGTTTCCATTAAAGAATGCATTTGCTATTAGGAAAATCTGTATGACATTAGAAAACAAAAAGAGCTACAAATAGGCCTCTTAAAGCAGATCATAATTAAATAGGCAGAAGGACAAATAGAAGATAATTGCTTAGATCATCATTTAATCTAAAAGCCAAATGCTCTATTGGGATTATCCATAGTTATAATATAAAAATGAAATTGCTAGAATCCTGGAACATGTGTTTTTCATTTAACTCTAAATGTAGTTGGAGTTTAAATTATTTTAAAAATACAGTTTGTTAGACATGAAAGATGTTACATCAGAGAATGAGTTTAATCACACTAGCTGAAGAAAATAATTGGAGTTTCAGCCAAGACTATACTTTTATTTTGAAATATATATTTACAGTACCCAAATCAATATGAGACAATAATTAAAAATTCTTGTAAAGAGGTCGGTCATAAACAGTTTTTTTTCTTCAAGGATGGATAATAAAAATCCATTGGAATATGGCTCAAATCTTTTCAGTAATGAATGTGCTATTGAACAGAATTGTGAATGAAACTTAAATTAACTGACTTTAAAAGTCCGTGTATTTAATATGTAGAACATATTAAATACAGACTTGGATGAACTCATAGTATTGTAACATTATATGTGAAGACCTATGTATGCCAACCAGAAACTTGGGAATATACAGTAACAACCAGCCTTGGTTCACAGCTAAATTCAAGCAGCTATGTCATGCCAAAGAGGAAGCCTACACAAAGGATATAGAATGCTGTACAATTGGCTTCTGGTTCCGGATCGCAGCTCCAGCAGAAGTGTGGGGAGAGCACTCTCTCTGCTGCCCGGTTTTTCTCCGTTAGAAGACCCTGGAAAGGGTCAAAAGTTGCCCTGGAGGGGCGACCACTGCTGAGGAGGACCCTCAATAGATCGCGGAAGGGCGGCAGCCCTTCTGTTTGATCCAAGGCAGCTCCCTTGGACCGATGAAGAAAAGATTGGCCATTAACATGGCCGATCACTAAGCCGTACCAGCCAAAAGCACTACCAAGCACGACGAAAGCAACATGGAGGAATTGGGTGAGACCTTACCTTACCTTTCTTGCATCCCAACCACTCTCCTGTAAAAGCCTCTGGAAATTTTTTTCCCCTTTCTAACTTGGCGGCTCCTGCCTACTCTGGGAACATAAAACTATGGGGGGGGGAGAACTAAACTAAAAGACTAAACAATTGGACTTGTAATTTTTGGATATTTGGGACCTCAAAAGATTCCTTTTCTTACAGGGACCTATTACTTTATCTGTTAAACTGGGGGGGGAAAAGAACATTTTTTTAAACCGGATAAAAACCTAACCTGAGTTTGGGAAAGACTTTACATGTCACTGGGGACATCTCATGGCGAAATTTGGTACAGCAAGTGAATTTCTTTTTGACTGGGAGACTTGTGAGACTAAGATTTGGCCTTGGTACTGTTAAAAAAGATAAGAACTTGAAACAGCTGGGTGGTGAAAACAATTCTCTATCATGGAGGTGGACACTTATTGACTTTTATTAAAAATAGCCTCCACTAAAGGACTATCTGTAAACACCATAGAAATGGAGGAACACTACCCACAACTTAACTACAAACTGATAGTTGAAAAAATCCTTGAGGCTACCGAGCTAATGAATTCCAGACTGAAAAATAAAGGTGCCACTTCAAAGCTACAAAATGCAGCCCAGATTCCAATTGGTGAACCTACAATCCAAAAGGCAACAGAAGAGGATGGAACGAATATTAAAGTGGACTTTAAAAAATACCAGCTACAACCTACTGAGGATCCTGATACCCAAACTTTGATCTTAATCAAAAAAACCTGCAACTTTAACAGCATCAGAAATTGAAGAAAGCAACACTAAGATGGAAGGTGCTGAAGACCTACATTTTACAGCACATTGAGAACCCAGAAAAATCAGACAACCAAACAACAACTACAACACTGAACATGACTTTCTACTTAAACCAGCTGAAACCGGAAGAAGAAGAGGACCAGACTGAACTGACGACAGATGTATTGAGCCAAATATGGAGACTTGAATTATTGGACCAACAATCTAACAATTATGAAGGGGCCAGCTCCTCTGAAAAACTGATAATTGGATAGTCTCCCTTGATTCAAAACGACTTGTCTAGGAATGAAGGGAGATCCACCTGAGGAGCTAGAGGATCAATGCGCATGCCCGAAAAGATGGCGGACGTCCGTGGGTAGCTCCGGAACAGCGGAGCGTGGAGATGGGTAGAGGGGAGCCTCGGGGGGTCCCTGGGGGGCTGAGACCTGCCCCCGGGAGTCTTTTCTCCCGGGGGCTTCCTTGGGAGTGGTCTCAGGGCGCGAGGTGTGCGGCGGAACAGCGAAAACGGCACATTTGAAATCCGACCGGGTAGGTGTCTCTTTTTACGGCCCTCCCGGTCCGCCTGGTCCCGACCTCGGCGCCCCCCCCACTCGGCGGCCCTTCAGATGGCTTTGCTGGCTTCATTGACCTGCCTTGTTCCCCGGCCTCGGCGGCTTCTGGATGGCCTTTTGGCGGTGACTCTCTGGCGGCGGTTTTCCGCTGGCCCTTTGGTGGCTTCGGCGGCCTCCCGACTGCAACGTTGGCGGCCCCGGTTTTGGCCGCGCCCTCGGTGGTTTTCCGGTGGCGGCTTTCCAGCGGCGGCCTTTGGGCGGCTCCCGGTGTTGACGGTGATGGCCCCGGTTTTGATCTGGCCTTGGTGGCCTCCTGACGGCCTTCTGACGGCCGTTTGGCGGCCTTCCGATGACGACCCTCCGATGGTGGTCCTCCGGCGGTTTCCGGTGGGCCTCGGCGGCTTTCTGGCGGCCTTCAATGGCCTTCCAGCGGCCTCCCGGCGGCCTCCAATGGCTTTCCAGCGGCCTTTCAGCGGCCTTCCGGTGGCCTCCAGCGGTTTTTGGCGGCCTTTTGGTGGCCTCCAGCGGCCTTTCAGCGGCCTCCCAACGGCCTCCGGCGGTCTCCAGCGGCCTTTTGGTGGCCTTCAGTGGCCTTCCAGCGGCCTCCTGGCGGTTTTTGGTGGCCTTCCAGCGGCCTCCAGCGGCCTTCCAGCGGCCTTGCAGTGGCCTTCCAGCGTCCTCTAGCGGCTCCCAGCGGCCTCTTAGTGGCCTGGTGGCCCCTTGGTGGTGGCCTTTGATGGCCTTCTGGGGGGGCCTCCTAGTGTGGCCTGGACTTTGGCCTGGACTCTGGCCTGGACTTTGGCCTGGACTCTGGCCTGAACTTTGGCCTGAAATTTTACATCTATAATATTGGCCTGAACTACTGTGGCCTGAACTGGTGGCCCCTTGGTGGTGGCCTTTAATGGCCTTCTGGGGGGGCCTCCTAGTGTGGCCTGGACTTTGGCCTGGACTCTGGCCTGAACTTTGGCGGCTCCGCTAAGGATTCCGGCCGCTGGACTTTATTTGGCCCCGACCCAACCTTAGGCCGGGTGAAGATCTGGGCCCGGATGGCTGCCATGATCCGCTCTTGTGGCCGAAAGATCAGGGACTGGCGGTCTGGCTAAGTGTTTTTATCTCCCCTCTTATTTTATTCTACCATCACCAACGCTGGACTGATGTTGAATGTACCCACGGACAGTTCTGTTGGCCTTGCGCGTTTCCCCCCTCGCGCAGGCCTGGCCTAAGACGATCTCTAAGGCGCACCTCGAGGAAGGGCTATGGAGCCCTGAGAGGTGGCATGCTGCAGTCACGAATAGAGAACAAAAAAATTTAAAATTAAGATCATTTTTAAGGGGGTGTTTTATCAAATTTTTAGGGGGATCGAGGGAGGTTGGGAGGGGGAGGGAGATTCTCCTTGGGTCAGGACCAGCCATGTCGGGGGGGTGCGGTGTGGATGGGGTGAGGGGAGAGGGTGGGGGATTGAGAGAGCAAGGAGTAATCAGTACGGTAAGTGGGAGGGGCAGAT
>JANHFS010008894.1:15464-27280 GCA_032467975.1 Trimeresurus albolabris
ATTGCCCCCCCCCCCAACAATCTGGGTCCTCATTTTACTGACCTCGGAAGGATAGAAGGCTGAGTCAACCTTGAGCCAGTCAGGATCGAACTGCCAAACTGCTGTCAGCCGGGAGTCAGCAGAAATAGCCTGCGGTACTGCATTCTAACCCCTGCACCAAAATCAATCTCCCCTTGTGTTTCTAAAAGATTGTTTCCAAGGGGTGGGGGAATCCTCTGGGGAATTGTTTATCTATTGTTCCAGAGCAACACAACTTTTTTGTACTTGGCACATTTTTAAAAAAACAGGATTCTGAGGGCTGCAGCCTCTCTAATAGGTACAAAACGGAAATGGCTGCAGACAGCAAGTTGCCCTCCATTGCATTATGTTATTTTGAAAAATGCTTGCAGTTATAATGAAGGGGATTTTAAAACTTCTCAAGGGGATTTTTTTCCCTGCTACGTTCCAATGATCAGACCCAAGAGAAGCATAGTGAACCACGCTTCCCTGCCTCCTTGAGAAAGAATTCATATACAGTATAAATACTTTGCAAAATCTGACTGGTTCAGTGACCGCAGTTGAGTAAGAACCTTTTCAGAGCTGATTGATTTTTGAGCAAATCAAAAGTGAATGGAAGAAGTGAGCAGCTTGGTACGCCCACCCAAGAGTGCTTTGAAAGTCCGAGGCAGTCCACTTTCTGCTTGCATTTGGTTTCTCCTTGATAAGAAAAGAGAGAGAAAAACAAGAAGCTCTTTTCTCATCTCTCAAATGCTATCAGGTTATTTCCATCTATCAGTCAGTCAGTTGCTCCTACTTTGTCCCTTGGAAATCAATGCATCAACTTGAATAAGCAGGGTGCTAAATCATTAAGCTGTAGCACACTGTAAATATAATATAAAAAACTGTGCATCTTGCAGCTAGAGAATAAAATCATTTCGCAACCTTTCATGAGGCTAGGGGAATCCATTGTGATTACTAAAACCTCAAACAGAATTGCCATTACTCAATTTGCATTTATGTTTTCCTTTCTTTAAAACCATTTTTTAAAAAAATCCAGATTCCTCCTGATGCAGGCCAACAGGGTTTGAAAAAGAAATGCCATTTTTAAGAAGCACTATAGACAACAAAACTGAATCAAGCTGGGTATTTATTTTTCATTTTAATAAGCTTCAGGGCTTTTTTTTTTTCCTGACACAAAAACAAAGAAGGAGCCAGCACAATTTCAGCACACAATAAAGGGCAAAGGGAACCACTGAAGAAGGAACTTCTTGCTCTGTTATGTTCTCCCCTGTATTATTGCTATTGTGTGCATGCTAGCCAATTGTAAAAAGTGAAATAGGTTGACAAGACAGAGGACTTGCTTTATATTTTAAAGCAACAAAAATGAGAGAATATTATCAGATCTTTGCAGTGGTGGGATTCAAATATGTGAACAACTGGTTCTCTGTGTGGATGCCATTTCCGGAAGTCCATTCTAGACCTGGGCAACAAAAAATTAGCTACCGGTTCTGCCAAAGTGGTGCAAACCAGCTGAATCCCATCACTGGATCCTTGGTACATCCCCCCCAGTATTCTTGTGTGTGTGTGTTTGTGTGTGTGTACCAAGATGCTCACTTCACCAACAAGACAAAATGGCTAGTTTGCCCGCTCTTTTATCAGGGCTCAGGCATCCCAGACAAGCCAATGGGGAGATCTGATTTAGAGATCATGACCTTAACAAAATCTCTCTCAAATGCGGTTCAGTTCCTTATTCCCACAATATATTCAATTGAACCTTTTTTATATATAAGTGCTGCTGCTTAACCTTTTCTCTTGATTGCTTAGAGCCGTGGTGGTGCAGGGGTTAGAATGCAGTACTACAGGCTACATCTGCTGTCTGCTGACTGCCAGCAGTTTGGCAGTTCGATCCTGACTGGCTCAAGGTTGATTCAGCCTTTCCATCCTTCTGAGGTCAGCAAAATGAGGACCCAAATTGTTGGGGGCAATAGGCTGACTCTGTAAACCGCTTAGAGAGTGCTGTAAAGCACTGTGAAGCTGTATATAAATCTAAGTGCTATTGCTATTGCTTTCCTTAGTTTTTCTCCAGCCTATATAAATTGTAAACGTGGATATAAAAGATGGGCATGATTCAATGTGAAATACTTTTTAAAGGTCCCAATGTTCTCATGCATGGTCTTAGATGTTTCCTATTGGAATCTATGGGACTCTGAACTGTTTTTTTAAAATAAATAGCAAATTCCACCTTTTAAACCAGTAGAAAAACAAGCCAGGAAGGACAACGTTAATAAAAAGGTTAGTAGTTGCAAACATTTGTTCCTCTTCAACAACAGTAGTTAGCCGTGACACATTGGAACCATATATTTCATTTATTTCATGACAGTGATGAAGATCAAACACAACATGTCAGCAGCCAATAAATAATTTTGCCAAATACTTGATGTGTTCTGTTATCTCATGATCCGAGACTATCTCCAGCGATTCCACATTGATCATTGGTAGGACTTGGCCATATTTAAGGTTGGAAATAGCATCTGGAATTATGTCAAGAACATCAATATTTGAATAGCTGAATATGTCCAGTTGTTTTGCATTATCAGCATATCATTTCATGCATTCTAACTCTTCTTGTTGATTAGTTGCGATTGATCCATCCAATTTCTTGATATTGAAGAGTCATTTCTGTCCAGCTGTTGGTTCTTGTTTCCTCTTTTTCAGAGTTTTATTCACTTGTTTCAGCTGCCTGTATGAGCTGGCAGCTGTCATTTCTAATATCTTCTCTCAATCACTTTCAAATGATTGTGTTTACTTCAGTATATTCTACAGCTTTTCTAGCCAGTTGTTTATTTTTCTCCATATTTGTCATTTTATCATCATTTGTTTCATCTCCTCTGATATTTAATCATTTTGACTATGTTTCTCAGTGCTATTGATAACAGAGTTTTAATTATACAACAGGTGGGTTTCAGCTACATTCTTATTACTATAGTGAGTTTGTTGAAATTATTTGACATTATCTGCATTTCAGAATGTAAGCTTTCTGACGCGAGAGTATTAGATAGTTCATGCAAACTGCTGCATTGTGCAGCAATTATCTCCTATTTGATATTGATTTTTAATGTTGCATGTACTGGGCAGGACTGCACTATCAATATTGAATTGGTTGAGTATTGAATAGTTGCCCAAAATGAATTGATTATTGGAACAAATGTAATTTTATTTCACTAGCGTTGCCATTTGAGTTTTTCAAGTTCATTTTCAAGCTCTAAGTTTTTTTTTTGATCAAAAGGTGGGAATTCTTTTTTCATATTCATCTCCCTTGCCAAATCCACAATTCTTAAAAATTGTATCTTATCATATGGTTACTTCTTTTTCTAGTAACTTTGCATTCATACATTCATAATACATTTGAAGTGGTGATTCTTCTGGATCGATCGATGTGCCTCAATTGACAATCAGTGCAATCATTTTATAGAATTCTTTGATTTCTTCACTGCTGCAACTGCTTGTAAATACTCTACCTACACCTGTAGCAGTTGAAGGGTATTGCACTGAGACAATTTAATGGTTAATTGGGGTTCCCCTGAGAAACTGGAATTTGTTAAATAATGAAATAAATAAAATGAATAAACTTGCATTTGCATATATTTATCCTTGCAGCAACCTTGAAAAGTAGATGAGTATGCCCATGTTAAAAGAATTAAGACTTCAGAGATTACTAGCTTTCTCAGAAATCTTTCCAATCTGTTGCACTATTTAAGCTGCCTGTCTCCTGATCCCTTGCTTTTCTACTTAAGGGTATGATCTACATTATTATTCACAGCCTTAATTTACATGTAATTAAGAGAGGTCAATTTATTTTGAAATCGCTTTTTTATGGCTCTATTGAACTATTTGGCACATTATGTATACATTAATGCAATGGATCCCTTTGGATATACCACTGTCTAATAAAAAAGTGACAAATCATTAACCAAGGTGATAAAATAAAGCCATTTAAAAATACTTCACCCTGTATTGTCTTGGAATAAAAAGAGCAACTGTGGCCATCACAAAGACCTATTCATTCAGAACTTCATCAAAGTTGTATTCTCAAGTAAAACACACAGGAAGATTGGATGATATTTGGGGTTTTTAAGGACCCTACTAACCTTTTTGTCCAACTCTGCCATAATTTCAGTGAGACTAGATATGTGAAATCCCCCAGATCTTGCTCTAGTTCTGAAATTATATAAAAACTACATTTGCTTTCATATTTATGAATACACACACACACATACATCTACATCTACATCTGTCTGTCTGTCTGTCTGTCTGTCTGTCTGTCTGTCTGTCTCTATCTATCTATCTATCTATCTATCTATCTATCTATCTATCTATCTATCTATCTCCATACATTGTCTTCTTAAGCAAGGTAGTGAAACAGACAGGATTTCTACCTGTCTAACCGTCCCTAAATACCACCAATTAAATTTCCCATTCATTATTGCCCACATGTGCCTAAAATGAAGTTTGAGTTTTGGATGCATCCCTCTGGTCCTTCCAAAAGGTGATATACATATTGTAATTTTTAACGTTACAGGAGGATAAAATTGTTAAACTTTCAGGGAATAATCATACTTATAAAATTTCAGGTTAAAAAGTTAATTTTGGTATTGAAATATTTCAAGTGGCTAAAATGTTACCAAGAAAAATTCTATAGTTCAGGAAGTTATCAAGGCTGACCGAAGGCACCGAACAAGCAAACAAACAAACAAAGAAACAAAAAACAAAATAGGAGAGTTCCAGGATCAAAAAGTAATCATTGAAAAGAACTCATCTATATTGTCCAGCAAACTCATACTTCTTGATGGCAGTGCCACAGGCACAGCCATAAATGCTTATTTGGACAGTTTTATCCAGTTCATAAATACAAATCTAGACAGGTTTGAATGTTAGTGTTTTCTTTACAATATTTTAGAAGGGAATGGAATGCCTGTGGCTCTTCAAATATTTCTACATTACAGATCTGAATAACTTAATATGCTTGATGGGGATGGATTCTGGGAGATTAGTGGATCAACATCTGGGACCCGATTCTCCAAGATCAAAGAGGTTTTGAAACAGGGTGTTTATTTATTTATTTATTAAATTTTTATAGTACCTATCTTTCTACCAAGTGACTCTGGGTGGCTTTATTACTTTATATTGAGCTTGAGAGCAGGCTGATAATAGTGTAATGTAATATAGTGATACATTTCAGTTCTATAAGCCCCACATTGATTGGGAAATGTGTGCAGAACCAACTGACGCTCCCCAATTATTTTAAATGCTGAAATTGAAATACAGCATTCTTGTCAGATTCAAAGAACAAAAGATGACCTGTAGAGTTACATCTGAGTCATTTCTTTATTGTTCGCCTGTAAACAGAATCTTGCCAGACTAAAGCAATTATCTGCAATAACTATAGGTATACTCTGTGAGGGGGTGCGATGGCTCAGTGGTTAAAGAAGCTGAGCTTGTCAGCGGGAGGGTGGACAACTCGGGTTTGAGACCTGAGCTCCGCACAATGGGGTGAGCTCCCATTACTTGCCTCAGCTCCTAACAGTTCGAAAGCATGAAAATGCAAGGAGATTAATAGGTACTACTTTGGTGGGAAAGTAACAGTGTTCCATGTCCCTTTGGTGTATAGCCACACTGGCCATATGACCCTGGAAATTGTTTTTGGACAACGCTGGCTCCCTTGGCCAAGAAATGGAGATGAGCACCATACCCTAGAGTCAGACACAACTGACAGGGAAACCTTTACCTTTTTTATACTCTGTGAATTGTTAAGGAGGGTCTGTCCTTGCCCTCTTCCTGCCCACCAGATACTTCAAGCTCTTCTGTCTCTTTGCCCTCTGGGAAAGAGTCCCTCCCTTCTGCGACTCCCGACTACATTTCATCACAATTCCTGACTGTATTACAGTAGAACAAGAAGCAACAGGTCTCAAGGCGAAGCAGAATTTGAGGTATATTATATCGATAGGATTGAGGGAAGAGCCTGAAAACTGGTGATTTGGTTCTTTCTCTTCAAGGGAAGCATCAGACACATAACACCATTTTACAAAATGACCACTGCCATTTTCAAAGTGGTGATGCTCCTAATAGAAACAGCTCCAACAACAATGACAATCTAGTTGAATATTACTAGTAAGGTTAACATTTAATTTTAGCAATGTTATTATCATTATTAATGCCATCTCTTCTTCCAAATCCACCTTTTCTGTGCAGTGTTTTGTTCAGCCTCCATGTTCTTTTGCAATTAAACCGTAAACAGTAATTGCCTCCTTGATTTGCCCTTTCCTCCCTTTCTTTCCCCCTCCTTCTGTGATTTTCTCTGCTTCAGATTTTAGGGTCACAAATGCCATGCCTGCTCTCCCGGTAAGCACAGCAGCAGTGATAAATTTTATGATTTGCTCAAAAGGATACGTTCAAGAGCTTCTGCCAGAATTTTCAGGTGTCAGATTTGTTAAGAGGAGGAAGAAGAAAGAGTAACCAATGAATGCATGAAAGAAGAAGTATTGAGGGAGGAATTGAAAGGCATGAATAATTGGAACAGGGAATCAGTATAAAAGATACAGTTGTATACATTGAAATTATATATTTTATTGTTTCCAGTTTCATTCCATTTCCAGAAAGTTTACTGTTTATTGGATATACTCCATGGTTATGTCAAAGTAAAACTAACTCTGGGGTTCTAACACCAATTCATAGACTTAAACAATAATTTCCCCAGCCAAACCCCCAACGTCTTATGTTATCCATATCAACAAGTTCACTTTCTTATGGGAACCATCTGCTTCAAATCCACACCTGTTCTGGTGTCCTTGACTAGGCTTCATGCTCTCATGGTCTTCAACTGAATCAAAGAAGTTTCATTTCTCCTTCTCACCCACTTGAAAGTAACACTCCCCCCTTTAATCTAAAGGCAAGTTCAAACACAGAGACATGTAGATGCCAAAATTCCTTGACACCTAGTTTATTTTACTCCCCCATCAAAACAACATAATTTCATGAAATGTACTTATTTTCAGAGATTAATCTTTGTTACAGAAAGTTGATTTTTGGCCACTATGTTCTGTCTAATCCAGTGCCTTCCATATTTGCTCAACTACAATGACTGTAGATCTACCCAGCATTATTTTTGGACATATCACAAAAGGACAAAGTCAAGGAAATATAGTAGCATCAGAGGTGGTTTGCACTCTATCATATTATAGTACAAGATGTTTTTTTCTCTAAGGCAACTTTTTTCAATCTAGAGAGCAGATTAAAAGATCAGATCATGGTGGACTGTCCAAAAAAATGTTTGCTAGGAAATTTGCTTGCCAGCCACAAATCCAATTTACCTTGAGATAAACCAGTGAGCCTCCTGCCAATGTTCTAATTATTATTAACTTTTTAATTTAAAAAAATTCAAAAAGAAGAGTAAACATCAAATGTGCATTAGCAGGACTGGGAAATCTTTTTTAGCCCAGCATAATGGAGCTGGGAATTTGTCCTAAAAGCACACGTATTCCCTCTTCCCATACACATCATTCTTCCCTGCAGCCAAGCCAAGGGAGCCCCAACTGAGAAAGAGAACAGTAAGTCCAGGCCACCCAATGAGATATGTGGGTTTGAACCAGACGTTTCCCCCAGTCTTGGGATGCCTCTCTAAATGCCTCTATCTCTCTGGCACTCAACACTAGGAAAACAGATGTTTAGAAAGTTGGGATGATAGTGTCAACTAAGGGAAAGTGCAAGGCTATTTGGTTCATATAGGAATTATACACACCTTCACATAAATTGAATTTCTTTTAAGCTGTACCTTTGATTCTACCTGGAAGAAGTTCCTCAAGCAGAAATTAATTGCAAAATTTCCCCCCCCAGACTGTTTTATTAAACCTTGGTGGTCAAAAAATGTGATTGTCGAAGAAGAGAAGGAGGAGGAGGAGGAGGGGGGGAGGAGGAGTATTATTGATGGAGAGGCAAGGCTTCCTATTTTCATACACTGACACACTCAAAATATTGGTATTCTTTTATTAGATGATATTGCAATACCATAATGTTCCTATAGCACAATATCTTTGTCCAAATGGCATAGAAAAGGTTGAATTGATTGCACATGTTTGTATATACAGAAGATTTTATTTGATAATACGTAGTTCAAAACATGAATGCAAAATGTAATGGACATATGTCTACAGATGTTAGAAGGATGTGTGAAGACAATTATATTTTCATGCAGATGTTTGTTTTTTATTTGTTTAGTGGTTTGTTTGTTTTTTATTAGTTGTTGTTGTTGTTGTTAATTGCGAAGTCGTGTCCGACCCATCGCGACCCCATGGACAACGTTCCTCCAGGTCTTCCTGTCCTCTACCATCTGAATACATACAACACATTAAGCACATTAAATACATACAACACATTAAAACAAAACTAAGTGCTTTTCAACTCAAGTTTAAGTTCTTATCCATTGAGAACAAAAGATAGAATGGTAGTCTTTATAAAAGTGGTTGTTATTCATTATGGATAAATATTATTCAACCTTCATCTATGGCAGCTTCCTGTATTTTTATATACAAAATTCTCTTCAAATAAACTGATCCCACATGAATTAAGTACAAGTATTAGAGAGCCAGAAAGATAGTGTAGAGGTAGCACCTATTGTTAAAAATTTCCTCTAAAACTTCCCCTTCTCAGATCACAGCCTTCTATCCAGCTGCTGCAAAGCTAATGCCACAAGGGGATGAGGACTTGAAAAACAAAAATGTTATTGACTTCAAAACCAAACTGATGGAACAAATAATACTGCCAATTTTTGGGCTTCTGACTTCAGATAAAAATAAGTTGATTGATTTGCAAAAGACTGAATAGCTCCCACCTAAGAGAGACTCAAAACAAAATGAAGCTTTTTTTTTTAATGGTAAGTTTGAGATCTTCCCATTACCAGTGTTTCACACAGAGGGAGTTAGCCCATTAATAACTCATGTTGACAATAAGAGTGCTTCTACTTTAAAGTTTAATTGTAGCAACATAAAAGTTGATAACTCCAAGGACATTCTATCACCACTGTCCTTGAGAAGAGAAAGCCTGAATAAACAACCTGTACCTCTCGCAGCAAGTCAGAATAACTCTTACTGTAGAGACAAACTTGATTAATAACTCTTTAAGTACCCTGCTAAATACTGAAAATATCAATATTATAAAGAGTGTAATAATCTGAGGGAATTATTAGCTACTATGAATAGAGCTGCTAAACCTTTAATAAAGCTGGTCACTCCAACTGCCAAGAATAAAAAGATCCATTTTGAGAAACCATCTGCTAGTTGTTCCTGTATTTCAATGTGGAATATGGATATGAAAGAGAACAACAAAGAATCCTTGGGAGTAATTTCTATTTTACTCCCATCACTCCCTGATAAAACAACTCATCATATAGAAAATGTAAGTAACAGAAATAAAATAGAGGTTAACAGGCAAGAAATAAGATGCAGTCAAAATCTTGATGAGTTACCAACCAAGGATGGTCTTAGAGTAGAACTGAGTTATAAGGAAGTCAGCCTTAGCTTAATGCTTCAAAAAGTAAATATAAACCCCAAATCATCAGGTAAGGCTACATCTCATGTAACAGTTCAAAATGGGCTAAAGAGAGAATCTGAGGTAAGAAAATCATCCTCACTTAGAAATAAGCTATCCCTCCTGGACTTTTATATTGTTCTGAGTTGCCAACCTGCAAAAGTACTCCACATCCAAATTGCTGCTCACCTCAAAACATACCCAAGTTTATACAACAGCAAGGCAGTGATAAAAAGATACAAACTCCAAACCAGTTTTTTTTTGACACTGAAGGATTTATGGACAACATAATTCCCACTGAATGACTGAAAAATCCACATGTTTCAATCCAAAATCTCAATACCTTTCCAATCATTCCCATTAATGTTAAATACACGGGTTCTATCACGTTACTGACTTGGAATATTGCTGACTGGAAGAATAGAGTAATGGAAGTGCAGTTCCTCTCTAAATTTGTTCTCATAGCACTTCAAAAGACTTCAGTTGAGGCAAAGATTCATTTGGCAGGCTTTAGATCCTGGACTACTGCTACAAGGAAATATAAAACTAAAGGGTGGGCATTAGGAGGACTCATTACAGTAGCCAAGGCAGCTAGGTCGGCAAGAACAGGAATTGCTCCTTGGAGTTGACTCTCCCCATTATTTAGCCATAAAATTTTCATATAATTTTTTTGAAATAATTCTACTGAACTTATATTTATCACCACCCACACCTTGCCAATTTTCTCCTTATATCTGGGTGATTCTAGAAAAGATAAATCACCCTAAAGCTACTGTAATATCAGCAGGAGACTTTAATGCCAGAGAAGGATCCTCATTAGTAAATATTGTACATCTGAATGTTATCCTTGGGAATTATCTTATAAATGTTTCACACTGGCTCTCTAGAGACTCAAATGAAATATTACTGATTCATAATTGATCTCCTTGATTCATAAATGTAGCTTCCGTATTTTAGGGAGTAAAGAACCTGGTTTTATATACTCTTTTACATATTATTCAGGAAACTCTAGTAGTGTTTTAGATTGCATACGTTTTACATGAAAAAGAGACTTGAAATAATTGATTTTCTTTCTCTATCCAAGGTCCAGATAAAGTCTTGATCCATTACATTGAACTGTGTCTTTCACTGAGAACATTTTTAACCGATAAGCATCCTACTGGAAACCAAGAGCAAATAAGTTCAAATTGGTTTGATTCAGACTGTTTACATACTAGAAAGTTACTCAGGGCAGCAATGGGCCACACCCAGGGACACCCTAATAAAGAAAACAATGCTAAAATATTAAAAATAAGATATGATTACAAGAAATTGGTAGCCTCTTGCAAGGCTAAAATATGGTCAGATATTTAGAAGGATAGATACTGGAACTGAAGCTCAAATACACTGGTCACCAAACGAGAAGACAGAACCCATTGGAAAAGACCCTGATATTGGGAAAGACTGAAGGAAAAAGGAGAAAAGGACAGAAGAGGATGAGATGGTTAGATAGACTAAATAGACTCTGAGAGATAGCAGAGGACAAGGAGGTCTGGCATGTTATGATCCATGGAATCATGGAGGGTCAGGCAACACTTAGTGACTGAACAACAAGTGGAATTTTCAGCAAAAGGGTCATCTTTTTTTACTGGAATATTGTATCAGGTTTGTTGAAGGAATGCAAATTTGAATTTGATATTCTTATTCCAGCTTCAGTTTGGGAGAATTTTTATGCAAATCTATTTATTAATTCAAACCAGTATTTCCTATATAAGTAAATTATTGATATTCTAGCCATTGAAAGTCTTCTGTCCTGGTGTCCAATGCTAGTATCAGAAATCAAAGTTATTATCCAATCTCTGAAACCTAATAACTCTCTTAGAACTCTTCATGACATATATTGATTGATGGACCCCATTGTTAGCAGGGTTGTTTTCTCATATTAATAAGTTGAATCCAAGTCAGAGGGAATTGTCATGCCATTTGTCAGACAAAAACAACTAGATCCACATTTGAAGAGTGCAATTAATAGTTTTACTGTTCAAGCCTATATACAGAAATCTCCTCAGGCTGATGGTTTGTGCCTGCATAAAACTAGATAAGGTTCAATGGCATCCAAGAGAAATTGGACTTTGCCGTCTTGTGCCTGTGTAAGGACTCTAGACTAATTCCCTGTTTGACTCCTTCCCCTGGCTCAGCCAGTCTCTCTCTTACACCATATATATATTTGAAGAGAAACAAGATGAACAAAAAATTATATACCAATAAGACTTATTGTG
>JANHFS010008897.1:33750-45744 GCA_032467975.1 Trimeresurus albolabris
TTTTGCTTATGCTTACCGTCTCTTTCTCTTCATGAAACTTGAGTGACTTTCTGTCCTTGGGAACCAACCTGACAACAAAAAAAGAGTTACGAGCTAAAGCTTGCTCAGAGAATTTGAGTAGGGGTTTGGAGCTACTTCCACCACATCACCCCTTTCTCAGCTTAAGGATGGTTTTGCTTTTTAGGTGGTGTTGACTTTATGCAGAAGCTGATGGGAATGGTGTGGTTTTTGTCAATAGAGCTGGAACAGAGAACGGTGCAAGTCCTTTTTTCCTTGAGTTTTAACACAGCTTCCTGACGATCTGTTTGCTTCCCCTGGGCTGTAGGATCTGGCCACCTTCCTGGACCAGATTGGCTGCCTGAAGTACTTGCAAGTCTTTGAGGAGCAAGACATTGACCTCCGCATCTTCCTAACTTTAACGGAGACTGACCTAAAAGAGATCGGCATCACGTAAGCAGATTTCTAGGCTGAGTCCTGGACCCAGAACCACGCAGCTTTCGTACCAGATAGCCTATTGCTCAGCGCTTCACATCTTCTGTTTTGGTCCTGAATGTTCCTTACTGATAGAGAGTCTGATTGCATTCATTTAAAAAAAAGGGGGGTAGTGCATTTGACTTAATATGTCACTGAATGCAGCAACCTTTTGGACACACTTGGTGCCAAGTGGCTGTCAAGCATTGAAACATTTATTCTGCTTCAGCCAATTTTAATTCTCAGCTTGCCAATAGTTGCAGAGGGGAGGAGGAATGTATGGAATACTGAAGCCACTGTGATCGGCCTGGCATGCAACCCAAGATCATTGGAGAAATCGTTGCCTAGGAATTTATTTATTTATTTATTTATTTATTCAAATTTATATCCCGCCCTTCTCCCGAGCGGGACTCAGGGCGGCTTACAATACATTAAAAACATATATACAAATATAAAACCAACCCGTAAGAAATTTAAAACTAAATAAATAGGCTGCGTCAAATTAAGAATTGAATCTTTTATCGTAAAAATAGCCGGAAGAGTAATTGGACAATTATCTTTCTGATGCCATATTGCCAGAGCTGGTTTTCCATTCATTAGTGCCAGTATGTTGTACTCAATAAAGTTTTGCATTAGAGATTGGAATATCTCCGTTGTGCTTACTTTGTTGGGATCATCAGCCGGAACTTTGACACTGGTCTTTGTGGGAGCATGTTCTCCAATATTTTTCTGATTATTTCTTCCTCTGATGCTAGTCCTTCATTCTTCCAATATTGTGCAAAGATTATTCTCGCTGCTGTGGTGAGGTGTAAAATCAAATATAGGCTTTGCTTATTAACCTTTTCCGGCATTATACCTAATAAGAAAAGTTCAGGTTTTAAAATCAACGTGTTCACCTAATATTTTTTCTTACCGCGCATGTATCTTTTCCCAATAAGCCTTTGCTTTACCACACGTCCACCAAATGTGGAATGCGCAGAGATGGACAGATTAACCATGAGATTGAAAGATAAAGAAGACACTGATTACTACCAAACTTGGGACTTATTTTACAGTTGGCTAGAGGAAAGAATGAAGGATTAGGAATCGAATACTTGTTAGCATAGCTGAGCTCAGACTGCTCGTTGGTCGAAAAATTAACATATGTATGTCAAAGAAAATCAATAAAATCTTTATTAAAAAAAAAAGCACGTTGTCCAATAGCCACTCAACAAGAGGCTGTTTTGTTCTGTCTATAAACCTCTCCGATGACAGCTTTCCTTCTGATTCCTGGTTACTTTTCCCGGTAGGCTCTTTGGACCAAAGAGGAAGATGACTTCGGCCATTGCGCGGTGGCACAGCAGTGCCCGACCCCTGAGCAATGCTCTTGAACTGGCCTATGCCGACCGACTGGAAGCCGAAATGCAAGAATTGGCCATTCAGCTTCACAAGGTGAAAGACCAAAATCTTTGAGCGCCTTAGGGAGAAGATGATGCTCTGTCTGCTGCACCCCAGTGGCGAGGCATACATGTCAGTTGGGGGCCTCACTGGTTTAAGTCCCTGAAGTACCAGGAGAGGGAGGTTGAACTACCAGTCCTTTCGTTCTTTTTCTCTTCAAGTCCGAGGAAGTCCAGCGGATGAAAAGATTAGCTTGAGGAGTGAAAGCTGTGGTTGGATGGAAAACACTAGACTCTGGTCCTTTTTCTCTCTTTGCTTGCAGAGATGTGAGGAACTCAAAGGGCTGAAAGGACAGGTGAGCCAAGAGCAGGAGCTGCGAGCAGTGGTTGAGAGTTGCCTGATGGAGCAGGACGTGGCCTGGAGCAATGCCCAGGCTCAACTCCAAGAAGTCCAGGCCTTCACCAGAAATGCTGGGATCCTCCTGGAACAGATGCAGTGAGTGAACCTTCAAGAGGTCAGAAATGGCCATCACATAATCCCCGGGATTCTGCAGCTGTTAGTAAATACATGTGGGTTGCCGAGCACTTAAATTCTTAATCACACGACCTTGGGGAAGGCTGCAATGGTCGTAAATGCGAGGACCCATCCTGAGTCACTGCTTTCAGTGCTAATTGTAATATCAAATGGTGGCTAAATGAATAGTTGTAAGTCGAGGACTACCTGTAATCCTTCCATGAGGATTTTTTGTAATCCTCTGCCTCTCTGTGTGTGATTTCCTTCCACAGTAACCTCTTGATGTTCTGATTTCCTTTCAGGGCCTGCCAGGCAGAGCTGGATTCCCGGATCAACTGGGAGCAGGCAGCTGGCCAGAGATCGGAGATCAGAGCACAGCTGGGAGCCAGTAAGTGGGATACTCAGTCCATGACCAAGAGGCTGTCTTCGCCCTCTTTTCTCTCACACATACCATGTTTCCCTGAAGCCCTGGCTTGATTTTGGGGGGTGGGCTTAATATAAGCCCTATCCCAAAAATAAGCCAAAGTTTTGGGGCGAGGCACACATCTAAAAATCAAGCTTGGGAGGGGTGGAGGTGCCCCACTCACCCCGCACCCACTTACCTGGCAGCCAGGCCTCTCCTTGCAGGCCCACTTCTTCTGAGGCCTCTTCTGCAGCCAGGCCTGCATTTCTGAGTCACAGAGCTTTCCGGAAGGCCTCTGCAACCAAGAACCAAGCTATGGATCCAATCCGTAGCTGGGTTCTGCAAGATCTCAGCAGCCAAGCACCCAGTTGTGGATTGAATCCATAGTTCAGTACTCGGCTGCTTAGACCTTCTGGAAAGGCTTGACTGCAAAATTCAGGCCCAAATGCAGCTGCAGAACTTGGCCCCAGAAGAAGTGAACCGGCTGGGTGAGGCTGTCGATGCTGGAGGTGAGGTAAGGCCTACCCCGAAAATAAGACCTGATGCCTCTTTTGGAGGGGGGGGAACACGGTAATATCTGGGCTAGGTTGCCTCTTACTCCTGTGTAATCCATTCCATCCCTCCTGAGAATACACTTCCTGCCTACATTCCCTCACATCTTGGAACCAGCTTTCCCTCTTTCCTATTCATTCTAATATTTTTCTGCTTCTCTTGGGGCAAACTGGCCGAATTGTTTCTTTTTTCTTTTTCCCCTTCAAAATAAAGGCACGGCTCTTCTGCTTTGACTGAAATTGGGGAAGGGGCTACTTTCACGCCCATCTCATCTTTAGAACAATGCTAGCTTGAATTCCGCCGATTTCTTTCTCATTCTTAGGCCCCGAAGGATGGTCACCTACCTTGAAGGCCCTTAGCCTGCCTGAGCTGTCAGCTCTTCTGCAGGAGTGTGTGGGAGAAATGGGTAAGGTTCACACAGGCTGTTGAGAACGTGTCTTCTCCTCAATCTGGTCAAAATGACCGCAGCAGCCTGACACACCCCAAAGGGAAATCGATGTTGGAGAAGAGCAGGCAGAGTTGGGAGGGCATCAGCTTAGAATCCTTACATTGCTAAATGTGTCATCAGCTTAGAATCCTTACATTGCCGCAAACGACCGAAGCTCAGTCCTCCTTGAATTCTTTTGTCCCTGTTCGGGCACCAGTTCAAATGTGAATGTTAGTTGGTTAGATTCTTGCTTATAGGCTTGAGCAATAAATCCTTCTAACTTGCAAGTTAACATATGGTCCTGTACCTTTGCACCTGACAACAGTGGAATAAAGCAGGGATCCCCAACCCCTGGTCCATGGACCAGCACTAGGCCATGATATACCAGAAACCGGGCCACACCAACAAGCAAAGCCCCATCTGTGGGATGCAGGCAGCATGCAAACCCACGCCCCCTCCGGTCCGTGGAAAAACCTCTCTCCACGGAACCAGTTCCTGATGCCCAAAAGGTTGAGGGGGACGCTGGAATAAAGGACAACCTTCCAGAGTTAGCTTGCTTGCCTGTCATACTGGAGGTTTTTTTCTATGTCCCGACACTTGTGATAACTCAGCTGCTCTGTCTGTCTAGGGACAACTCTCTGTTCTGTCAACCATAAACTTGAGAGGCTACAACGTCCGGAGAAGGGCAAGGCTGTCCGCAAACAGCCCTAGCAGAAGAAGAAGGTAAACAAGGACCAAATAGCCCCCGAGGCTGAGAGGTGAAGTTGGTGTGTAAAAAATTGTGGTCTTCAAGACCAAGAGAATGCCTTGGGGACACTTGGTTGGCCCTTCTGGGAAACAAGAAGCTAGACCAGAGAGATGTTTTACATCTATGTACTACAGGCAGTCCTTAACGTATGGCCACAGTTGAGTCCAAAATTTCTGTTGGGAAGTGGGACATTTGTTAAGTGAACCTGGTCCCATTTGACGACCTTT
Organism: Trimeresurus albolabris; assembly: GCA_032467975.1. Classification (NCBI taxonomy): domain Eukaryota; kingdom Metazoa; phylum Chordata; class Lepidosauria; order Squamata; family Viperidae; genus Trimeresurus; species Trimeresurus albolabris. Next base: position 38,469 of record JANHFS010008897.1, read on the forward strand.
CTTGCCACAGTTGCTAAGTGAGTTACTGCAATTGGTAAGTTAGTAAGCTGGTCGTTAAGCGAACCTGGCTTCCCCACTGACTTTGCCCGTCAGAAGTTCGCAAAAGGGACTCCTTTCCTTCCTTCCATTCTGTTTAGGGAAGGAAATTCCTCTGAAACAATGACCCAAAAGGTGGTGGGTTGTCTAGTTATTAGATCAGCTTTCTGTATATTGGGTTTCTGCATCACACCAAGCCATCTGTGGCTTATTTGTGGTTCAGCCCCATGCGTGAATCCCTGTTTATGCATTGGGAAACTGGGGTCTTGATGTGATGTGAGCGCCCAGCTCCAGAGGTTGCTCAGCTTTGTAAAGTGTCTGTCTCAAGCAGCAGTGCTGTTGGCTTCTGTCCCTAAAAGTTGGCTGAAGCCATGCCTTATGTTGCAGAGATGCTGACGTTGGGTGATCATTCCACCCTGAAGCTGTGTTTGCCTGCAAGAGTGAGCGAGTGCAAGTGACGGATCAGCTGCGCGGGCCATCTCTGGTGAGGGCCTCGGAAAACGCTGCCGCCGTTGGTGACGAATGAGGGCAGATCTGCTGGATGGCACACCTGCTGTGCCGAAGGAGGAACGTGGGTCTGAATCTGCAAAACCAGAAGAGTGGTGAGCACGCAAGCTCTCTAAAGCTTGGAAGTGCCAAGCAAGCAAGTTCACATGTGCCTTGTTGTGGAAGATATGCTTGCTGTCTCTTTAATATAATCAAGCAAGCCTTGTTGATATCAACATCTAAGGTGCTTCTTCCTCCATCTCTGTGTCCACAACAGGAAACATAATGACAGCAAAATTCTGAGCCTAAGGACTTCATCCTCTTTTGACCTTTAGAAGCCGAAAGAGTTTGCAATTCACCCCTCCCAAGAATTTTATTCTTTCTTTTCTCCTCCAATCAAATGCGATTTGTTTGAAACATGGAAATGCTTAATTTTTTTTTTAGCAGGAACAAAATGTTATCTTTTGGGGTCCTTTTAACACACAATTTCAGATTATAGCCTCACACTTGACAATATGAGGTGGCTCCCATTAGCAAAACTGGGGTTGTAAAATCTTCAGGCAGAACAAGGTAGTCTGGATTAATTCTGAAGAGCCAGATTGAACACTTGAACAATGACAAGATGATACTTATCCCAGGATGATGGGCGTTGTAAGATGATCTTGAGATTCAAAGCAGAAGGTTCTCTAGGTCCATCTAGAAGTCAACGGTGATGGTCCTGCAAGTTTTGAAAAAGCTGCGTCTTCTAGACCCTGTCTGTGATTGTTGAAGAGCTGATGAGAGGGAATGAAGAAGTGCCTTTTCATTAATCTGTTTCTTATTGATAGGCACATCTCACCATACCTTGTATTTGCCAAAGATTTCAAAAATGTATATTACAGAACTCAATGAACCTGGTTCTACAAAATGAATTGCCCAGAACTGGCTTAGCTGCCATCAGCAACAAGCTTTTGTGTGCTATTCCTTGACATGTTCAAACAGTGCAGAATGATTAGCATGACTTTAGAAAGATGCTCTGTTTGGTCAGAAAACTGATGCTGCCAAAGAATGTTCATTGATTGGACCTCCTTCTCTGTTTCACCCCATGATCACATGAGTATTTGTAAAGCTCCAGGGTTCACGGCTGCTAACACTCGTAGTTAAAGCGAGTTGGGTGTCAAACGTATTATTTTCCAGTGCACACCATAAGCCTATTCCGCAGAAGCGGTACGATATTTTAAAGAATGTACTTCCATTTTTAATTTTGTTGTAGTCTGGTTTCTCTTCAGATCGTATACTGTACATCTTTTGTCTTTTATTAAAGATTGTGATTTTTTTTAATTATATCTGGCCAGGCGAGATAGACCTTCATGAAACAGAAACCAATTTAAACCTCGGGCATGGCTGTACTACTTCCAACTGGAGAAGGAACTCAAAAGATTACCTGTTTTTTTACCTGCTTACTCTTCCTTGTCCATTCTGGTGTCTCCTGGAGGTTTCAAAATGACCTCAGAGCCAACGTAGATGGTAATCACGATGTACATTGTGAACTGAAATGGGTGGAAGGCACCAGATTGGAGAAAAGTGGAGGCAAGGTTTCTAGCTAGGATATTTTTTTTTTCTTTCCTGTTATGCCAGCTACTCTTATATGTGCAGGGACTGTTTTGTAGTAAAGGTGGTTCAGTCATAATATGCTTAATTGTAGACTGACTTTTTTTTTTTTGGTTGTGAAAACCAGACCTTTGGCTATTTATAGCAACGTAGAATAAAAATTGCAATCTATTTTTGATAACACTGAAGTAGACGCTTTTCGAATAAAACAATGATATTGTAAAGACCAAAATGCATGATTTAGAGCAATCTTATCCTGTCTTGTGGCCTCCAACTCTGTGAACCATCTTCTTCTTGTGCCATATCCGTTATCGGACGTTGGCGATCATGTTTTTATCAGCAGCCGCACGAAAAAGTGCTGTTAACCATGCTTAAGGGGAAATTTATCTTCTCTTCAAAAACATCTGGAAGGGGCCATATGTAGACACTCTGCTGGCCTCTTATTGCAGTGAAACCAAAGTACACTGGAAGGTGAAATAACAGGAGTTGTAATCAGGACACCAAATTTGGACAGTGTGCCATAGGGTGTGTTGCACAGAGAGGCTTGAGTTTTAAATTGCTGGACACCTCTTGTCAAGTGTTGGTTGTGCGGAAGGGATTTCTTTTTGGCAAACCCAACATTTGTTACCACTGTGAATAAGTCACAACAAGGCTTAAGGTATTCAAGATGCTGTTTGGTTACGGGCAGTTCTGCAAGTTTGCCTCCAAGCCCAGGAAGGGATTTCACACAATATATTTCATTGACAGACCTGACCAGCTGATTACTCCAGGATGCAACTCTTTTGCTGGAAAAAGAGTTTTTAATACAGGTACAAAGGTCTATAAGCACCAACATCTTTTTAAATCGAAAGGAACATGCCAGGCCGGGCTAAGCTCACGTGAAGTGCTATTTTCCTAACCTTTGTCAGGATTCAATATCGGCATGGGTGCTTTTTTGAAATTCCCAAATAGTTTCATTCCTATTGGCCATCCTCTTTTCCCAGAACTTAGACTGAGGCTATTTTTTTCTGGGAAAATCATTCAGGTTTGCCTTTTTTAATATGGAATGGTGAGTATGGTTCTTTCTTGCTGTGCTGGCTTAAAACACTACAATTTCCATCCTCTTTTGGAAAATTGGACACCATGGCTGTCCAATACCGGTATCCTTTTTAAATAGGAAACGGGGAATGTTTAATTCTAAACCCTTCTGTACACCATTCCTTCATAAAACATCCCTTTCTGCATTTTATCCAAGGCTGAATGTGCTTCTTTCAGCAATCATGATTCCACTTAATATATCCCCAAAAAAAGGGGGGGGGAGAAATGGAGACAACTGTTGAGCCTGTGAATCACAAGAAGTCCTTAAACGTTTTTCAAACCATCTCCCAGTTCTGTGGTATTTGCACTGAAGCTCGGTATGGATATTAAGGAAAGTCCCACGATAGATAAGTAGCAAGTTGGCCATTGCTTGATTGGGGAGCCCTACATCAGTTGAGGAAAAGCTCTTCTGGATTCCTCCTTTTTTATCCAGTGAACTTGAGGACCTGCTCTTTCACGTCTTAGGATCTCCACATCTTGCTATATGAAAGGCATAAGATCAGAACTCAAGGCATTCATACCTGAAGAGCATTAAGGCCTTTACCTGTCGTGAAAGTCAAGTCTGACCAATAAAAGTTGGGATCCTGAGCTAATTAAGGCCCATGATATGTGCACGCGACACTGTTTCAAAAGCTTCACCATTCCTCTTGCAGTTGGTTCCAGACAGTTTTCCCATCATGTTCTTCAGAATTTCCTCCTCATCCTGCTGCCAATACTGGGTCAACCTCCTTTCCCCATGTTTTGGCTCAAGACAGTGAAGATAGCAAACCATCAAAGAGTTTCATTCCAGAATAGGTCATCATTGCCTCAAACAATCCCTTCAGAGCAGTTTCCAGGCCCATCTGAACCGCTTCTGCACATCCTTGCTGTATGATGCACCAAATTCCATATTTCTTTCACTGAGTGCAGCTGAGCGCTGGATGGTCCAGTCTCCACAACTGCCATTTCTTCTTCATTTCAGATTTCACCTGGAACAAGAAGCATTTTTAAGAGTTAATGTTTTCTCCTTGACCTCATAGCATTTTCCTCTGTCTACACAGGAATATTGGAATTCTTGGAGACCAAAACACATAGAAGATTAATGGGTGATTCTGGAATCCAAGAATAGCTGAAAAGATGGTTGCATTTTTTTAAACAAAAAATTACAGTACTACATTTACCTCCTGCCTTATCTGTAGTGTTTTATATGTGATGGAGATGCCTCCATTTTATTACACAGGAACCACTTTTTCAGGCAGGATGGACTGGGAAAATGACTGGCCCAAAGTTGTCACCTTGTTTCAGTGGGCACCTGAACCCGGTCTCTCCAATCCTAGTCCACTACCTGAACCTTTATGTTCTCTGAAAACTTAGATCTGAAAAGATGTAGAATTTTATCAATATCTAGGTTTCCTCTTTTAAGCTTGCAGTAATTCTGTAAAATCAATTCTCTATTTCTTCCCTCTTTTTTTTTTTTTTTTTTAAAAAACATAGCCCAGCAAAACTGGCCAGGGAATACTGGGAGTTGAAATCCATCTGTCTTAAAGTTGCCACAGTTGAGAAACACTAGTGTAAACCATCTCTGGTAGTGCCTTTTTATCTAAAGTTGGAGAAGGCCTGAAGGGTCCCTCTGAAGCTGTTCAGAATTAGTGATGGGTCAAGAGGGGGGGGGATACTCACTTCCTTATTGGCAAAGCAGTAGAGAACAGCAACCAGGAACCCCTGTAGTAGATAGAACAGGTTATCTATTAGACTTCTGCGAGTCCCCTGGACTGCAAGGTGATCAAACTGATCCGTCCTAGAGGAGATCAACCCCGACTGCTCTTTAGAAGGCCAGATCCTGAAATTGAAGCTCAAGTACTTTGGCCACCTAATGAAAAGGAAGGACTTACTGGAGAGGAGCTGGGAAAGATGGAGGGCAAGAGAAGAAGGGGACGACAGAGAATGAGGTGGTGGATGGAGTCACTGAAGCAGTAGGCGTGAGCTTAGATGGACTCCAAAAGATGGTAGAGGAAGGCCTCTACCAGGAAGGCCTGGAGGAATGTCCATGGGGTCACGATGGGTCAGACATGACTAACAACAATCTATTAGACACATCTGTCACAATACTTAAAATTGTGATTGGGCAATGGATCTGGACCAAGATAGATATCAGAATTGGGTATAAGCTGGTATCCTGTTACATAACCCAAATCTTGCCTTGTGGAAATTACATTTTGGGGTCAGTTGTAGAAATTGTGGTCGCTTCCAAGTCTACAGCGATGATATTTAAGTCTATCCCTACAGCTTTACCAAAAACATCAGCATTTGTCTCTTAGATTTAATTCTAAAATATTTCATGCTCTTCAGAGCCAAGCTTGTTCAGATGGACTCTTTTGTTTTTATTTTTCCATTCTTCCCCAATTCAGCTCCCCCCCATCCCCCCCCGCTACAGTACTTTCCATTTGGGGTATGTTTCGATCTCAGGCATGGACCATTGTCATGTTGGTGGGAAACCCAGAACATGGGATTGGAAGACTAGTGCATTAGGAGGGCACCAAGTTGGAAAAAGCAGACTTAGACACTAGATATGTAGCATTATATGACTAGAGACAAAGAGACAGTTTGGTATGGTAGTTCAAGGTGCCAGGCTAGAAACCAGGTGACTGAGTTCTAGTCCTGCCTTAGGCACAAAGCCAGTTGTGGCCTTGGACCAGTTCCTCTCAACCCTAGCAAGAAAGCTATGGCAAATAAAATGAAAACTACAGTTGTTTGGAATCAAGTTTGACTTGAAGGCCGAAACACACAAAATGGTTAGTTACCGATATTCAGGGCTCTCTCCCAGAATGCCTTGGTACAAAGCTCTATGTGTGAGCCACAGCGTGGAAGAGGAACACTTCAGCTCTTCAAAATGAAAAGAGCTACAAGATATATCTTTTTTGAAGAGGTTACTGTTGGACATGGAATCAACCTTGACCATTTGACTACCAAGAATCACTGCAACGTTGGCCTAGTAAGATTCTCCATATCTGAATATGAGTGAATGCAGTGACTAGGAGCCAACCATAAATATCTGAAGGATGAATCAGAATGGCGCTGAGGTGAAAGTTACCTGGAAGGAGTTGAGGAAAAGTGTGAAGAAAACTTTGATGTAACGCAAAATCCCTGTGGTTTGCTCGTCGGTGGCAAAGATGAAAACCACTTCATGAATCCCAAACAGAGGGATGAGGGTTAGCGTGGCCTTGGCTAGCCTGGAAGAGACCATGTAGATGTCAGAATTAGTAGGGCAGAATCAGACCAAGATAACAACCTTCTGTTAGGAAGCCACAATCAACCGCCATGGATTGCTGGCCTGGAGAGCTCAACTCACCGCAGTTTATAATCCGCGTAGTCCTTCTGACTAGCCCGTAACTTAGCCAAGATCACTTTGAGAATTTGCATGAAAATCAGCAGATTAACCTGGGAAGAAACAGGAGGCATGTACTGGAGGATGACTGAGCTTTCTGAAAAAAAATATTGTCATTACACAGGAAAGCTAAAAAGATGAACTCAGTGGTGACTTCATGCTCATCATGTGCTGAAATCTTCGGGAAGCGATTTTCAGAACTTACTCCAGGCATTGAAGTAGTTCCTTAACTCCATTGATTAGATGTTCAGAGCTGAACTGAGCACTTGAAATTGCAAAAAGACAAGTCTTTCTACAATAAAATATTTATATATATACAGGTAGTCCTTAACTTACCATAATTGAGCCCCAAATCTAATTTCTTTATAACTGTAGCCTTGTTCACTTAATAATACTATTTTACATCGCTTTCTGGGCGACAGGTCAACTCTTTGCACCATTACTTTAATTTTATTATGTTTTGCAAGCTCACTCAATGAAAGAACACAAAAAAGCCCCAACCAGCTTGATAGCGATCACACAACACACTGACCAATGTCCTCCTCTCAGCTTCAATACGTGACATCAATCACTGTGATCTGATTGGCTCATTGCCAAAACAAGATGACACCTGATTGGCTCTCTAAACACTCTACTCATTCAGATAAAGGAAAGCTACCTGATATCAACCTAAGCAAGTTGTGCTTCCTTTTTCTGGTTATTTGGCTATAACCTTTCATAGAA
>JANHFS010008898.1:0-10446 GCA_032467975.1 Trimeresurus albolabris
TTTAGTCCTCGACTTACGACCGGTTTAGTCCTCGACTTACGACCGGTTGGGGGTTGCGGCATTAAAAAGGTTGAGAATCACTGTTATAGACAGTCTTTAAAACCCCAATCCAGACTTGCTTTCTAAGAATGAGAAAATGAATCTACCGATCCTCCTCCATGTTTACAGATCTAGTAGAGAAAGCTGTCACAGCAGAGCCTGATTGAAATGATGTTAGGAGCAAAACTCAGAAGATAGTTTTCACATGCAGTTACATTAATAGAAAAAGAAGAAATCTTCAAAGTGTTTAACCCCACCCCACCCCCACCTTTCTTGCAAGAAGCAATCTTGTGGGATGGAGAGAAAATAGCTTCCCTTTTAATTAGTCATGGTATTTATGGCCCTATCATGAATTTTCTTTGAACATAAGAAAGTAGAACAACTTTGACATGAGTCCAAAGAGAGTACAGGGAGGTATGAGCATGAGAAGGGCACATGAGGCTGAATCATCTTTGCCCATTTTAAAAAGAATCAAATGGTCATTTGTCTTAAACAAGATTCTCATATTAAATCTGATGAACCACCACAATTATATCTATAGCCATATATCCATTTCATTCTAAAGCAATTGGCAATTTGATATAGTCCTCAGTTAAAGTGAAGTGGGGGAGGGCAAAACTTAAGAACATCATTTGGGAACAGTGAAGGTGATTTGAGACTCAACTATATCTTGGCCTGCAGTAAAACAAGTTGATCAATTCCTGGACTGATTTAGTATGTGAGAATGATCTTGGGGGACAGAGGAAAAGCTGCAGACTGGCTAACTTACATGTAAACAATGCTTCAATTCACAAAAGGGGAGAATGGTATGAGAAACATTTCAGAAGGACCGTCCCTAGTTTTCCAGAGAAGAAAGAAGGGGAGCAATACTTTCAGTCTTGCAAGAATCTATTAATTTAACCTTATTTATTTATTTATTAATCTAATTTATCTTTATAATAAAGATAATACTGCAGGATCCAATCTGAGTTGGTCACCAGAACCAGAGGTTTTTTTCAAGCTTTGAGACTTCTGCTGGAACCCATCCTCAGGGAACTTTTGAATTTCCAGGTCAGAAAACTTGGAAGAAACTTTGGTCCCAGTGACTGACTCAGATTGGATCCTGCAACATTATCCTGGGACATGTATATTTGCCTTCATTCACAAAAGATAATACTGATATTCACTGTTGTGCTTCTTGACTGGATTAGCTCTGATAATTACTTTCTTCAGCATCAGAAAGACTTTTTTCATTCACAGGAATGTGCTTACAATAATATGTGGGAATGATCTTTGGAGGCAGAGGGAACAGCCATAGGCAAAAGGCAGCTTACTTTACAACAAACATCTCATAAGAGACCCTCCCTAGTTTCTTGGGCTGCAAAGGCAGCAGGACAGAAATGTACTTTCAGACTTGCAAATTTTGTTAATACATAGATTACATTACAATCTTACCATAGATTGAGTTCCTCTGAGAATACTTCCTATCCGGGCTTTGTTATACATGTGCTCCCAGGTTCAGCATATGATCATTCATTCACACACTCACAAAATAGTCACACTCAAATAACTTTCAACCAAACACTGAAGCACAAACGCTTCTTTAGAATACATGAGACCCAGTGAATTTAAAATAACAGCAAAATTTTCCTGGTTACAATGTGTTTATGTGTGTGTAGGACTCCTTTTATCCCCCAAAGTCCTTGCTTTGTTGATTCACAAGATTGGCAGCTACTCAAACCTTATTGATTTACATGTCTGGTAGCTATTGATGGGATTTGGGGAGGAGTTTCCCATGTGCTCGGGCCCAACTTTTGTCTGGTTAGGGGACGTGTTTCCTTAATGACTTAGTTCCTTCTTATCTATCTCCCGAAGAGATTGTTTAGACAAGATTCCTTCAGGACACCATAACCTTATGGGCCTGCATCATCTTTAAGTATGGGACCTCCAGCTTCACAAGGCTGACAATGGTAGAGTATTTACCAGTAGAAGGTAAAAGCCTTCAACTGGTAAAGGTCTTTTCAATTTCAGGCAGCATTTTAGGCAGCAGAGTAAAACCAGAGCATACTAATCAATTAATTAAGATTACAGAGCAGAGCTTAACTTGTACTTATCACTTATTAGAGAAAAGCTGCTCAGGAAGAGATATTTAAAAACTGGACAATATTTGATTTTAAGGCTATGCCTGCCAGACAGAGGACATGAAGTAAAAAAGGAGGACATTTCTTACTTTAGCTGGACACCTGGTAACCCCAAGCTATACCCAATTTAGTGAGGATGGAGATTTATCTGAAAAATTAGATGGAACACTGACAAAGACTGGGAATCCCCCCCCCCACACACACATACTCCAAAATACCAATAGTCTGGGCCAAATGAATTTTTGGTAAGGAATATAAGTAATCTGGGTTCCTTTGATGGCCAGAACAAAGGAGCTCTTTTAAAATATTGGTGTTGTCATTAGGTCTGTTCTGGACAAGAATCTTTAGGGAAACTCTCCTGGAATTTATCATAGCATGCAAACAGATGTCTTGAAACATCTTTTATTAAAATACTTAAGCACAGGAACTCTATTCTAGGCATTGTGCCCAATCTAAAACATAGCCTGGATGCATTTGCACTTAAAAGCGACATGCTACTATCACACGCATTTTATAAGTTGATTTTTCCGTTTGGTTTGAAAAGTAAATTTTATTTCTGAAATTGTCTTTGAAAACAAAATTAAAATCTTCCTATGTGACTCAAAAGTGATATTTTGTTCCAACTTGTCATAGGAACCAACCTTACATTTATACCCTTAGTACTTTCTACATCGATACACCCAAGAGACAAGCAATAACTATGTGGTTTTGTAATTAGAAAGAAAAGAATATTAGAAGTTCAGATTACTGATTACTCCCATAATGATTGAATTGAATGAAAATCCCGGCCTAAATAGTGCTTGATGTACTATTTAGTAGAAAGGAGAATAAGAAATATAAGTAAAATGATTAAAATGTGCAATTTAAACATTGGATGTTTACAAATACTTGGAAGGCTTTCCTCCAAAAGTAAGGTAGAAATGGACTGGCATGACTTAACTCTTCATTACTCCTCTCTCCTTCGCTGAAGCTTTGCTTTGGTTTCTGCTTGTCGACTTCTCCAGGCAGCAATGATAGCATCATCATCCATTTCTTCTTTCTCCTTATGCGTGCTTTGTCTGTTTTTTATTAAACATGTTGATGTAATATACTCTTTGCTTTCTTCCATATTCTCTTCTTTTTCTGTACCCTCTTCAGACTTTGCAAAACTCTGGGTGAATTTTCTCTTTGCTCCAGATTCAGTCATGTCTAATCTGGACTCCTCTTCATGTTCTTCCAAGTGGTACAATCTGGTCGAAGGTTTGGAGGATTCTGAGCTATAAGAGGATTTTGGAGTTCTAGAAAAACATGGCTCTGGACTTCCTTCTGTAGAGTTTATCTCACTCACTCTTGACTGTGTAAATGTATACGCCTTCTCTTCTTGTGCAGAGGCAGACGAAAATTGGGAAGAAGTTCTTTGCAGTTTATTCTTATACTGATGGGTTGTAGAACTGTTCATTTCTTCTTTTTGAGATCTGGAACTTCTATAACTAGAAGCTTCAGTGTCCACCTTTCTGAAAGCGGATGAGTTCCTACATTTCTCACTACTGGCCTCAGTGCAGTCCTCGTAAGAGGACTTTTCTTCTGTTTTCAAATCTCTGAGCCACTTGTTTACATTGTTTTCTACTTCTGACCTTATAACACCCCCAACATTAGCAAATTGGCCTGAGAGAGCAGAAACTGTGTCACTGGAATTAATATCATCTGTTAATGGAGGTCTAGGACCACCATTTACATTTTCAAAGCTTCTGTCATACATATTAACTCTTTTTTCATCTTCATCATCTCCCTTGATCTTTTTCTTCTTAAATAAAGTGCTACGTTTATTGTCACTGATAAGCTTCTCAGTTTGGTAATCTGATATCTTCTCTCTCATTTCTGTTTGCATCTCCCTTTCCTTTCTGCTAAGTTTCTTCAGGTCTACCTCATCAGCAAAAAGGCTGAAAAGAGGCTTGCTTGTCTCAGTTATTTTCCTGCTTGAGACAGAGTCTTCCATACTCACTGAAGTGTTACAAGATAGGATGGATTGCGTGTCAGCATACTGAGGGTCTCGATGAAGCAGTGAAGTAGAACTAGATAGAGGTAAACCAGTTTGTGCTTTAAGCAGAGAAGACCTGTCATTTTCCACATGTCTGTTTGGATCACCTGACTTAATACTGGAAGCCAATACTGATGGTGAACGAGACAACATAAGAATTTCATTTTGTTTCTGAGCAATAGTTTCATTAACAACACTGGTTATCCAATTTTGAATGTTGGCTATTGATATTGTTTCATCTGGGCCAATGGACAGGCCAGGCACACTTGCTGACTTAACCCCATGACTGCTTCTAGCCTGAGAAAAAGATGAGCGATTGGTCTGCATACTTATGGCTGAAGCCGAATCCTCTGTCCCATTTACGGAAGCTATTGATGGCCAAAAAGCTGACAAAGGGATGCTGCCACTCATGGAACTTTCTGCCTCCCAGCTACAGAGAGACTGGCTTTCCTCCAAAACCTTCTTTGAGTGTTCAAGTAACTCCATTCTTCTCTGTTTTCTCCTAGCACAAGCAGAGTCCTCACCTTTGGTAAGCTCTACAATATCATCCTTATTCTCACTACCAACTTTCTTCTGGTGCTTAGTTTTCCAGGCTTGGTAGGCTGTCATATTGATATCTGACAAACTCTTCTCTTCTTCTGCAGACTCTTTATTTTGTTGGCTACTGTCTTCAGCCTTTGATTGCTCAATTTCTGAATCTTTTTTGTGAAAGCCAAACTGGATTCTTTTAATTTTCCATCTTTCTAAGGCTGTCAACTTGTCTTTGTTTTTTTGACAGAAATTATAAAATGAACTAGTATCAGACAATACACTTTCAGTATCTATATCCCTTTCTCTTGTTCGATTTTCAGATCTTAGATTCTCATCACTATATCTAGCTCTTGAGCAATATTTCTTAGAAGCTTCTTTTTCTATCTCCATCATCCTCTCATTCCACATATCCCAGCTACTTTCTGTAGACATAGAATCTGTACGCCCTCTTCTCATTCTGTTGATGCCACTTGCTTCCAGCTCCTGTTTCAAGATCCTGATTTCTTGGCTACTCACACTTTCAGTATCAACTGTATCATTTACAAGGCATGATTTTTGCCCCATGCTAGACTCCTCTTCTTTGGACAATATGTAGCTTTCCATTTGGTACTTCTCATTTTGACATTGCCATGCTTGGATCATTTGATCTACATTTTCCTCAGATTCTACTTGTCCTTGAAGTGATAGGTCTAAAGGCTTACTTTCTACATTCTTCTTTACAATTTCCTTGGCAGGCAAGCCTTGTTTTCTTCTCCATTCTTCGTAGAGTTCTTCTTCCTCCTCTTCACTGATAAGAGTAGGCTCCTTGGAAAACAAGCTTAACTTTCCCATAGAAGAAGCACTCATTGCACTTCCCAGGAGACTTGTTGTGTCTTCTTCCTCTACCACAATAGAGTGGACTTTGGCTCCCACAATACTCTTAGAATCTTCTGTCTCAGATAGTACGGAACAACTTCCAGCTCTTACAATAGAACTTTGGCCATCTGTTGTGTCTTCAGAATCTTCTTCCTCTTCTCGTTCCTCAAGTAGCTTTTCATTGAGTTCTCGGAGCTGTTTCAGAAAACCATCATTAGGATAAATAGCTCTCTTCTTACGGATAGTCAGTAAAGCTTCTAATATTGTCATGTGATGGAAGATCATTAGGTAAGCGGATACTAGCACTGCTGAACGACTGACTCCCATTTCACTGCTGACCAGAACTTTTCCTAGAAGTAAAATTATATAAATAATAATTTCAGAACCATATTAAAGTATTTTTGCATGTTTAGTATATTCTGAGCAAATAAAAAATAATCTGCTGTTGTTAGGCTTCATGATACAAATATTTAAAACTAGGAACCTGATAAAATAAGCTAAATAAATAATGTTATCTCCCTACCACAATGCTTTTATATGTTATTTTGCTAAACTAAAAAAATTAAATACAATAACATTAAAGAATCAATACAACTTCACAATTTATAAGCCAGCGATAAAAAAAAGGAAAGCCAAGCTCTAAACATTCTGAATACTCGCAAGTTGCCCAATCATTGACAAAGTTGAATGACAAATGTACTAACTTGTAACCATATAGTAATTGTTCTGTTTTTTAAAAAAATGATAAAAAGAATTGTAAAAAAATTCAAAAAATAGAAACTACAGTATATTGTAAGTATCCAAGTACATAAAAGCCGTTTCACAAGTCATAATGAATCCATGTATGAAGGGTCTGTCTCCATTTCTAGCTCAAAACAGCACAAGCATGCCTTAGCAACATCAATTTTTTGCTATATATCTCTGATGTACCATCTTCAGCCCATGAATGAAACAGGTTTGAGTTGTCTTTACCTATGACAAAAGTATTTTTTCTATTATTTTGATGCTGTCCAAGGTCATATATGGCATATAAAATCTGCTAGGCTTTGTGATTAATTACCTCAGAGAGGAATCAGAAGACTGCAGTGACTTGAAATAAGCAATAGAGATAGACAATCTCATACTGGTATAATTTTCTGTTGAGTCAATGGATGAATTTCTACAATTCAGTAATGGAGAAAGGCCCTGACCACTGATATTGTTTGGCTTATTTACCTCTGCAGGTTAATAATGCTTCATCAAGAAACTCTGCTGCTGGGCGGAAATGTTTAGTGATATCCTCATCTGGGAAATCATCCACCTCAATGCCCAAGTACTGGATATTCATTCCATTATAAAAATCTGGTCCTGTATATACACCAGTGCCGTGAGCCGCATTCAGGATATGAGTAATTCCTAGCCTCTTTAGCCGTCCTTTATTTACCGCAACACTCCTTCAATGCAAAGGGAAAGAACATTACATTACAGTAGCCAAGAGAGAATTGGTTGAGTCTGTTAGAATCTGATGATGAATCAATGTAGTAAGTTTATGTCAGTCACATGTTTTTGCCACCATTTTACAAAGTTCACAAAGAAATAATTTATAAGCAAATATGATCTGTGGAAATCCTACTCTTAGATTGTATTTTATGCCATTTTAATGACACGGTTTAGCTTATTTGTTTCCTTGCATGCTGCCTTTTATTGTTGATATAATATTCATGGTAATTAAAACATCCACTTACATAAAGACAAGAAACAGAATAGAGAAAGAAATACAGGTAGTCCTCAACTTACAACCACTACTGAGCCCAAAATTTCTGTTGCTAAGTGAGTCAGTTAATTGACTTTTGCCCCATTTTATGACTTTTCTTGCCACAGTTGTTAAGTAAATCACTGCTAGTTATTAAGTAGTAACATGGTTGTTAAGTGACTTTGCTTGCCAGAAGGTGGCAAAAAGTAATCACGTGACCCTGGGTCACTGCAACCGTCATACATATGAGTCAGTTGCCAAGTGTCTGAAGTTTAATCATGTGACCATGGGGATGCTGCAACGGTTGTCAATGTGAAAAATGGTCATAAGTCACTGTTTTCAGTGCCTTTGTAATTTTGAATGGTCATTAAATGAACTGTTGTAAAAAAAACAAGAGGTGGTAAACAAGAATGAATTTAATGGGCAGACTTAAAGTTTCTATGCTAAAATGGTAAAAAAAAAACACCTTAAAGTGTTGTTTTGAATACAGTAAAAATTCATGAGACCAGGTAGATCTCTTGAGACAGAGATTTTCACCACTTAGGTGGGCCTGCAGAAAAAGTCCTTTCCTACAGACCAGTCAGCCTGGCTGATTACCGACATCAGGATGTGAAAAGAGCCTTCCCTGTAGAACAGTCAGCCTCATATATGTTGGGAAGAAACAGTATATTGGTCTCACGAGTGCTCCTTTAATAAGTTATTATTACTGTTCTCACTGTTATGGAAAAGGTATGTAATTACATCAGGATTCCCCTATTTATCCACTGTGTTTTTGAAAGCAACCTGTCATATTTACCTTTTGAATATAACTTTTTATTTCTATTGTATAATTTCCAATTTAATGCACTTAATTATTGATCTAACAATACAGGTCATTTTCTATAACACAGACTGAGGAGGTCATCCTCTGAGAATCTTATCCAGATAGAACCATCTTTGTACTCACTTTTCTGCTATGAAGATATTTGGCCAGACCTCATCAATAGCCTCCCTTGGTGATTCCAGATAGTCTTTCATAAGTGCTCTCTGTATGTCCATAACACATGGTGTATTGAACAGGCTAGTATCATCTATCTTTTCTTTAACTCGGTTATATAGATCTTCCATCAGCAACTGCTCTGCAGATTCCAGCATCCCTGGACATACAGTGTCTACTTTTACTTCCTTTGTATTCAGCTCTGCAATGAACCCAGATTTTCATTTTTAAATTACAACAATTTTTGTTTACCATTGACATGACTATTAGTTATCTACTCAGTTTTAGGGAAGCACCCTGTTCAAAATAGAAAGTAATGTCTTTCTACTATAAAAGGGAAAATTTGCTTTGCTTCCATGAAATCAGAATTAAAATGGGGAATTGGCATGGTATATAATTATAGTGCAAATAATTCTCTACATGGTTTAACTCAAAAATGTGTCTTGTTTAATCAAATTTCTCTGCAACTAGTTGTTGCTTCTCAATTGCTAGCTCATTGCTAATTATACTTCATTGTAAAATTTTGCTTTGGTTTCTCAGGATTTCAGGGAAGTAAATTTCAGTTAGGTAATAATAATAATAATAATAATAATAATAATAATAATAATAATAATAATAATAATAATAATAATAATAATAATAATAAAGTTGGGAAACAAAATTACATGACATTTTAAAACTGTGGTGAATTGTTCTGTCAGGAAGTTTCTTAGTTCTAGTTTACTTTTGCTTTCTTGTCAGTTTTAAAATGTCATGGAGTCTGAAAGAGTGAAATTGTGTGCTTGTGATGCACCCTCATTTAAAGAGGGCTGGCTCAGGAATTCTGGGAGTTGAAGTCCACCAGTTATAAAAGAGCTAAAGTTGCCTACCCCTGCCCTAGAATGTCATTTTGCTGTTTTCCTAATCCTAAATTTTGCTTATCGGGGCTTTCTTTGATTGGTAAGATGTCAGGGCCCAGGGAGCGATAGGAAAGCCGGGATGGAAAAGTTTATTTAATTCACTTATTTGATTAAAACTGAATATTTTGTATTTATTCCTCCACTGAAAATATCAAGGAAAGGAAAAACAATGTCTTTTTGTAAATTTACAGTCCAGTTAATAGTCCAGGCGCAATTTTGTGCTGTTTGCTCAGCGTGGTAAAAGTGGACTTCTCACCTACCTGAGAGGTCTGGGGCTTAGCCCGAATTCCAAGCAATTATTTGCTTGTGCCCCCAACCTTTCCTGCATGAGCCGCGGAGCGGAACTGATCTATAGTAAGATTTTTTTAAAAAAAAAAAGAGGGCCAGCCCCAAGCATTGAGCATTCAGTTGTTTCCAACATCAGTTGCAAAAGTTTAGGGCAAAGGTTTAAAACCGTATCGCGGTCCGTTCTAAGCCCTGGGCCAGGTCGGGAGTCCTGGCACGCGTGTCTTTTTGCACGGGTTTGGACCGATGCGCCTGTTTTTTCCTCGTAGTAGCCACTACTACCGCTCGGGCTGAGGCTGGCCGCAGCGCAGCCCGGCGAACGGGTCTCCTCGCTGCGCTCCCGTCGAAGCCAAGACCAGCAGCCGGAGGAAGGGGCGCCACGGGGTGAGCCAAAGCCCCCTCCCCAACGGCCGTCCGGTCCAGCAGCGAACGATCCACGCGCCTCCCTGCAAAGATGCTTGGATCCTACCTGGGAACGCCCCGCTGGCTTCCCTAGACCCCGCCCCCGCAGGGTCCGCCTACCGAGGTGGGCGGGGCTCCATCGGCACGCTGGCGGGCGGGGCCTGCCCGGCGAGCCAATAGGGCGGAGGGGGCGGGGCTGGAGAGCTTCTGGACCGCCCCGCCGAGCACGTGGAGAGGGGAGAGTTGGACTGTGGTGTCGGTCAGAGTTGGAAGCTGGGGCTGCTCGGTCCGGGCAGGGGATGACGGGCGTTGTAGTTCAACGCAACGGAAGGACACCGGGAAGGCTGGGCACCGGCTCGCGCCAGGCCTGGAACGGTTAAGGGGCAACGAAGCCAGGAATGGGGATGGCTTGGATCCCCTAGTAGAGCCACCTTGTTGTTTTCTCCCTCTTATTGTACTCGTTTTGAGTTTACATCAGGGCTCTTCCAACTTGGCCCTTTGGTGACTTGTGGACTTCAACTCCCAGAATTCCTCAGCCAGTCATGTTGGCTGGGGAATTCTGGGAGTTGAAGCCCACTCCTCTTAAAGTC